>LVTN01000991.1:0-70771 GCA_001649415.1 Musa itinerans | reverse complement strand
ATATATATATATATATATATATAATTTATCAACCACTTGCACCGTTATCTTTTGGTTTCAAATAAAGTATATATTTGTATCACAAAGGATAGGAAATTTATCAACAGTGGAAGAAAATTTATCACAAAGGATGGATCTTTTGGTTTCAAATAAATATCCCTTCATCCTTCTATATGTATGTATGGAGAATTATAATAGAGAAACGTAAACTTCTTTCTAGTTCATGACAAGGAAGAAAAGTGAAAACTCCCTTTCTTGACAATGAGGATAATCCTATACCTTTTTCTCCTTCTTTATAACAAAAGAAAATAATCATAATTTTTTTTTTTTCTCTTTCAAAAGTATAAAAAGGTATCATAAACAAGGAGAAAGACAACTTCTTGAGGAGAACAACTTTAATCCACATTTGAAAACCTTATTAATTTGAGTGTCGTAGGGATCGGATCAAGAAACCCCACTTGGTCTTGGTCTTCGTATAGGTGACACATTGGGAGCATATTACTTCCACCTCAGAATCAACTCGGGAGCACAATATTTCTACATCAAAGGCACCTCGAACATTCTTCTGCATATGAGTCTGGACCATGTCAAACTAATCAAGACGTGAATAATATTTTTTTCCTAACAATAAACATGAAAATGATCTTTGACGATTCCCAAAGTTTCATTGGAGTTTAATGTCTCCTTCCAAGAGGACCTCACTTTGGACATTAGACGACATTCCAAATGAAAGCCAAACGTTGTCAACCTAATGCTTTTTTGATAAGTTGAGAGAAACTTCTTTTACAATAACTTTCTATTTCATTTTACATTGTGAGCAAATCTGATCTCTTCCCCTAATCCTATCATTGTGTGCCGAGGAGAGTCACCTCCCATGGAGAGATTTCGCTATACATTAAACATAAACAATTAGGAGAATAATTGCATCTTTAAAAAAATGAAAATGCCTCTTAACAATAGCATGATTAGAAACATTTCTCCTACAATGTAAATATATGTTTTCCTTTTCCTTTCCAACATTTGTCACTCCACCACCTAATTCTCCAAAGTAAATGGGAGAAATAGGGACTATGATACTTCATAAATCTTACAAAGTTTCCTTATGTGGATTCTTAGTGCAAATGAATCAAATCTAAATCTTCCAATATATTAAAGTACATATTGGGTTCTTTTTCCTAACAACTTAAGCCTTTCAAAATTGTGAGGTCCAATCATTTTTTAAAAGATGATATTAGAATAGATTATGAGTTTGAATTATGTATATATTTATTTTTCTAATATTTAATTAAAATTTTATACGATCCTGATTCGTCGTTAGGGCTTACACCATCAAACCTATTGATTTGCTCGTAAAAGAGAATATTTTAGTACATATCGGATTATTTCCTAACAACTTAGGCCTTGGAGAATCATAATTACCTAATCAAAGATTTTTGGAGACACATATTAGGTTGCCAAATCCAACTAAAGCTGAATTCAGCTTCTTCAGTGTAATCTACTGGTTTATTCTTTGATAATAGAAAATTGACTTCTTGGATTGTTGAATAAGTACTTATGGCATACATCAATCATGTCACCTGCCTAAACTACCTAAACAAGCTCTTGCCCACCTCCCCTTTCCTTTTGTTTTATTGAGATAGACTTTGCTGGCCATGTTGATTCTACCACAAGATGCTTGTGCAAATTGGATAATCTAAATGGGCCATCCAACATTCGAATCTAATCAGGTTTTAATCTCCCAACGAGGCAGATGTTCTCCTTGTCATGATGAACAATAAACTTAGCATAATCTGAATTGGATGATTAAATAAACAAACGATGAGATCATACAATGTAGTGACACTAACAAGATTCTGTCATAGATTCTGGGATCAAGAACAAAGTATTATTTTCTAAGACTTTACTAGACTTCATCTCTGACCGTCGGCTTGACCCACAGGCGTAAACGTGGTTTCCGTTGATTGGGTCTTCAAATATTATTTGTCGGTGAGCTCAGCACAAGATCCCAAAGATGGTTGACCCACCTCAATTCCAACCATGTTTGATCACGTGTTTTGACTCCTGTGGTTGATTTGTGCTCGAAAGATCCCACAAGAAAACAATGACATGTAAATGGATCATCTAAAGAGATCATGGAGAAAGAATATGTCAAAGGTGCTACTTCTTCTATATACAAAGCTAAGCCTTTTCTTAACGTGGGAAGATAGAAGAATAGAGATTCGAACCACATAGAATTGACCTCCACTTGAGCATAGGAAAATAGGAACGAGATCCCATGTACAGATCTCCAATGCATTGACGAAGAACACATCTAGAATGCTACGATTCACGTGATCGAATGGCAGAGACACATGAGCTCGTAGAAGCAAGTGGAAGGAGGAGGACAATGATTCCTACGAGTTAGGTTGTATCCTTGTAGGTTTTCCCAAGGAGAAGATTTCTTGAGGGTGACCTCACTGATCGAGCGTAACCTTAGTGTTGCTTTGTTCTTGTTGGGTGGGTCATGCGTACTTGTATAGAGAACCTCACCAATGAGGGCGATCCATCGGAAGATTTAGAGAAAGAAAAGTAATCCATGTTGGATTTCATTGATTACATCAAATCTTCTCTAGTGGCACCTTCTGCTTGGGTTTAGCTTAATTTATTGCACAGCGAATTGCATCCGACATTGTGTTGGATCACTTTTTCTAGGTGACTATCATGAAAGCTACGGCTAGAATCATTAATGATCCTATTTGTTTGTCATTAATACGCAGTTCACCTTTAAATTTATCATATAATATTAATAAATAATTGCATTCATGTTGTTCCGTGTTCTAATGGAATTTGGCCATACGATCCCTCGTTTTAGTGCGCACTCGGAATCTAGTTTACTTACTCCTACATCTAAATGTATGTGTTTTAGCGGAGTTCATGAAAAGATAATGTTGGTGGACTTAACAAATTATCGATCACATATAATTCAAACTAATTATGTAGTTTTCTATTTTTATATTTCGGTTTTTACACTTTAAAAAATTATATTGACATTTTTAAAGTTACGAAAGTGAAACATATAGATCGATTTACCCTGCCAATTTTACTAATGAAAACATAAAAATAAATAGTAAAAAGGTAATCTTAATATTTTAGTTTGTGATGACGGATGATGGCGCTAGTGGCGTCGACGCCGACGTAATTACCGAGTGGCCCTTGTATCGCTCTATATATGCATTGATGCTCCGTCATCGCAGAATCAAAGCATGCTACCGAAGTCATCATGGAGATTCGTCACCTTATGAAGCAAGACCCAGAGATGCACACCCCCCTCCTTACCACTCGCCTCCTCAACTATCACCATCACCACTCATCCTCAATTGAGCCATAGGAGAACACCATTGTTGCCTCCTCAACCTATCCATCTCCACCTGTGAGGCACTCATGTGCACTCCAAGCATCCTCAATGCTCTTGCCATCACCCTCTGCCTCCTCTCTCCCATCTCTCCCTAGCATGGTATTGTAACTCTTTACGGTCTCCTCTCCGTCAAAGTGTACCACTCCATCATCGAGTCAAAGAAGCCCCTCATCATCGCTCTCGATGTGCCGACTAGGTCCATTAAAGATGCGTTCAAGACCCTCTTCGACTTGGCCCTCTACCCACTCAACTACATAGCCCTCGTCGAGCTAGGTACCATGTCACCTCTCTTTGCACTTGTGGTAAAGGACGAGTAGACGGGGGTAGTGGAGGACGCGACAACAGTGGTCACCCAGGTGGCAAGATGCGACGAGAACATGGAGGCATTCCGGAGGGTGGACAGTTTCTACGTCTTGGTTGATCTAGTGGTTGGAGCGAGTAGAAAGGCGAAATAAAACATTGCGACTATGTTACTGAACTTGGTAAAGAGTAACGGATACATGGCGATGAGAGAGTCAAGGAGGTGGATGGGGTGGAGGCGATCGTGAGGGCTCTGGCTAGCAACGACAACAAAGTGAGCGCGAGGGGGAAGAGCAAGGCGGAGGGGCTATTGAGGGTTTTTAAGAGCAAGCGGGGTAGCCAACTGTAGGGTTTTGATAATTCCAAGACCGACACTAATGACTCTGTGTCGCAAACATCGCTCTGCGACAGAGCCATAGAGCGCTCCATTATCGCTCTGCATTAGTCACTATTGACACGCTACCAAACATTAAAATTATTGTTTTATCCTTTATTTTCATATTTTTGTTGATAAAACTGATGATGTTAGGATAAATGAATCTAGATGTTTCACTTTCTAATTTTAAGGGTATTAATAGAAACTTTAAAAAGTGTAAAAATTATCTGACTATTGGGTACTATATAATTAGCCAAATATAATTCTATCATCTCTTTTTACATTGAATGTATTATAGTGCATGCCTCTATTTAAAGAGAGTGAAATCAAAGACTCAGTTCTCGATCGGCACACAAAGACTTCTATCTGACTAAGAGTCTAATATTAAATTCCTATTTAATCGTAAATTTTGATTTAACATCCTAATATTTATGTGATTTCTACTCAGCGATAGCTAATCTTACATCGTCATGTATGATGTGCGCTTGGTTATGCCATGTACATGTCAAGTCGATGAGTGATGGCCAAACGAGACACAGTAATAAGTGGCGACGGTGGAACATGACATCAAGATGAGAAGTCTCACATGGCGTCCATGAATGGCTATTAGTGGCCCCAAAGCTAAGTCAAGGCGAGGAGGAAAGGGCGGTGCTACTTGAGCCGTGCCTTTCGTCGTATCCATGCCATAGAGAAGCTTAACCAAGAGGAAGATGAGAGGAGCCCAATGTGGACAAACACAGCATGGATCACTTTTAAGTGGTTTGACATTCTTGCTTCATTATAGTTGCATGTTCCCACACTTTAACGTAAGGTTGACGTATAATTGACAACCATAGTGGATCTTTCTTTAGCTCACTTTATGATTTTTATGAGTTAAATATTCGTCATTTTGGTAGGAGGAGTTGGAAGCTCCACGTTAGATGGAAATCAGACTCCTCCAACTCCAAATATTTTAATTAAAGCACATTAAACAAGCATAATATACACCACATTCTGATTCACTATCTATCTCACAGTTACACTAGTCGAAAAGGCACTGTGTCATTGTCATTAATTTATTTATTTATTTATTTTAATATAAAACACATAATTAATGGTTAATGATGAATATTATTGGTGCTTAAAATTGATTCCCACTAAAATTTTAGAAGCATTTTAGTTCACTATAACAGGAGAGTTCTGTTCAAAGCCTCTCTCACAATAGGTTGATAGATATTTTTGAAGTTCCGATAAATTTATGATTAAAAATAAGATAAATTAATGAATAATTTTTTTTTATAGAAAAGATTTGATTCTTCTATAAATAACTACGGAATCTAAGAAAAAAAAATTTTAAGTAGGGAGAGATTTTTACGTGGAAGAATAAAAGGTAAGGAGTTGTTCTATGTATACATTATGCCTGGGATGTTTGATTCCCAGAGCCGTGAGCTAAGTCGTGGCGTGGGTCGTCCGATGGTCCTCCTGGCGTTCCACACGGACGCTGGAGATCGAGTGTCGGACGGTGGATCATGGCGGAACCGGCACGGGCTTCGGCGCGCCCGAGGCTCGCCGACCGAGTCGAACTCGAGCCCCGGACTGTGGCTGCATCGCGAGGCCTCGGGTCGGCTAATCCGAGGCAGTCCCTCTCTTTATATTTTCCAGCTCATTATTTATTCTTTTTCTTGAACTCTTTCGAGGGACGTGATTTATCTTATATTATATACACACCCTACATACGATAACAATAAATAATATTATTAGGTTGGGGAGAGACGGTAATGGTGTGCGTCGGGTGAGGAAGCTCTGGTTTGGTACGGCTCTGAGCGTGGATTAGCTGGAATTAGCGGAGGACAGCTGTCACGTACGGCGTCATCGCATGAATCCACGGGAGAAATCCGCGGACGTCCGCCTAGTACGGCACCCGCTTGCCCACAGGCCCTTCTCCCGGGTCCCGCCTTCGTCCGGTGCTTCATCGTGGGTGCAAAACGGGTGGGCGGGAGTCGGGTGACGAATGGTGCAGCTGCCGATATCAGAAGGCAGCTCCCGTCGCCGTTCCTCCGCGTTTGTTGTTATATGTCCAGAACTGTAGCCGCGCTGTCCGCTTCCTTTCCCTTTCTACCCTTCGCCGATGGGGCTGGATATATATGATGACTCAGGATGATAAAAACAAGTAATCGAAGTTAAAAGGCTGGGCATGGGAATCACCAGGAAGTACGTATACAGCGATTTGTTGGGAATGATATGATTTGATATGATGTGACAAGCAGCACTATGTTTTTAATTACAAGTTGGGAGAAAAGAAACAATGAACAAATGTCATCAGAGCACGTAGGAATGAGATTTACCGAGCGAAGCAGTTCCTTAATTACTGTATCTATCACCGGGCCCCATCATTCGTTCCCCAAGGTGATATGGAGGTCCCAAATTGATTTGGTGGCATCATCGCAAATAATCGCGACGTCTCTGTCCTAAACGGAAGCCGATATAAGGGACGGTGGAAAGGGAGAGGGGTGGGGAGTGGGGGGCCCCGTCGCCAGAGGTCCACAACCGACACGAGTCAAACGCCAGCCCAGCTGTCCGCATCCGATATTTCGTGACGGGAACAGGGGCGTATTAGTCATTTTGAATGCTGAGGGGAAAGGAAGGCGCACGGAGCACGCACTCCGCTGCGCATTGCAACGCTACATTTGAAATTTTCAATGCTGCCCTGCCCTTAAAAAGGGATTAACTAATTAATTAACCAATTAATTAAATCGCAAAACTCACCTGTAAATAAACCACTCCATACCCTCCCCTCTGCGCTCGCTCGCTCGCTCTCTCTCTCTCTCTCTTTGTCGCTCGCGTTCTCTTTAGCGGTCGCTTTCTCTGTTCCATTCCTCTTTCGCTCATCGGCGCGCTAGCAAACGCTTCATCTCCTCCGCCGGCGGCCTCCGTGGTGTCCGTGCCGGTGGATGGAGTGAGGAGCACTGTGGGGGAGCGGGGGGACTCGGGATGGGGAGGGAGGGGTTGGGGGTGGCGGTGGGGTGCGCGGTGGTGACGTGCGCGATCGCGGCGGCGCTGGTGAGACGGAGGGCGCGGAGCTGGTTGCGGTTGGGGCGGGCGGTGGCGGTGGTGGAGGGGTTCGAAGAGGGTTGCGCCACCCCGGTCGGGAGGCTGCGCCAAGTGGTGGACGCCATGGCCGTCGAGATGTACGCTGGGCTCGCCTCCGATGGAGGGAGTAAGCTCAAGATGCTGCTCACCTTCGTCGATACGCTTCCCGATGGGTAATCGCATCCCGCTTCCCTCGTTGTTGTCTATTTTTCTTTTCTCCGTCTTTTTGTTTTGTTCTTCTCGTGCCGGTAAAGATCTTGGAGAGTTTGGGATGTTCTTGTTTCTATTGGGATTCCTCGGTCGATGCGATTGTTTTCTCTCCGTGATGTAGATGCGAGCTTTAACTGTTTGCTTCAATGAATGTGCTTGCGTTTTAGTTTGCTTTGGTGTTATGGGGGTGAACCAAGTTGGAATTTTGCACGTGCTAAGGTTGTTGTATTATTATTTTTGTTGTTACTTCTTGTGGAATGTTGCTTTTTGTTGTGATTCTTGTGTTTTATTTTCTTCTTCAGTTTGCTAGATAGATTTCTAATGTATTCACTCTTTAATATCTATATGTTTCCTTCTTGTGTTTTATTCACTCTTTAATGAATTGCGTAATGGTAGGGGTCTGATATTATTGTCTTACATCTTTGCATAAATGCGTTGGTTTTTGTATATTAGTCTTGTCAAAGGTAGGGAAAAGAAGGAATAGTGTTCCGTTTACATGCTCCGATACCAGAGCTTTCAGTATGACATGGTCCTGATCCCAAGAGAACGAGAGGAATTTGTGCTGATATTCGTTCCATATTCTTTTATATTGTGATCAATTAACTTGTTCTATCTTTATTTTTTTAAATACTAATTTTAATCACTTTAAAATATTAAGGTCACCCAATTCGCACTATTTGTTTGCAACACAGTTGTAGGTACGTGGACACAAGAATATGAGATGGATGTGTCTGTGTATCTGATTTCCCAAGGAGACAATATGGAGATACAATGTTTCACTGGAGACACTGCAGCATGAGCCATGAACTCAATTTCTCTAGTTTTCATTACATGTTCTGAAATTTCGACCCAAAAGAAATAGTGATCGGGTAACTACCTTGCATGTCAGTCTTGTCTTCAAAGGAGACCTTTGCATATGCGGAATTATGTTGCATGAATGAAGGACTATCAGATATGTACAATCATATAGACAAGGTTGTGGTGGGTATAGATCTTGAGCTGAGTCATGACCAATTAGTAACACATACAAGTTGAATGAGTAGAAGTCCCAAAAGACGGGACAAATTTGTTATTTCGGTTGATTCAAAAGTTTTATTGTTGGGCAGTTAGGATTAACTCTGGATAGTTTGCTGATGGTCTTATTTCAGTTCTGTTACTGTGGAAGAATTGAGTCAGCTGGCATTTGATCCAGCTGTTGAAATTTCACCTTTGTTGGGAAAAACCTTCCAGGTTAGTCTGCTCTTAATAAAGAGGAGTATGGTGGTGGCTGTGGTGGAAGGGTGTCTCTTGGCTCTTTTCTATGGACTTTTATAGCTGCAGGCTGTCCTTTATAAAAGAACCAAGCGTGTGGCCAACTTTTTTGTATTAGTTCATGAGTGTTGCTGGTGATGAGATGCTAAGAAGGAAGGTTGGATAGATTTGTGGATAGGACATTGGAGACATGAAAATGTCTCTGTTAATACATATACATAATTTTTTGGTCAATGACAATTCATAGTTTTTATCCATCTCTCTCTCTCTCTTGCTTTCCTCTTATGGAAGCATTCTGGTTGAGCCAACTGGTAGTGATGATGGAAATCATATGGCAGCTGGCAGACCTGTGCTTTCTGAATGTGAATCCTAGATTAAATGTACTGTTAGATGGTTAAGTACATTGGACATATGAAATTTGATCTATTAAGGAATTCCTGTTTTGCATTCAAACTTCCTTAAGGATGTACGAGGCTATTGCAGTGTTTGGAACTAACAGCAGTTAGTCCTTTCTATATTTTGAATCCTGATCCTTATATGAGATTGGCTCCGTAATGACAGTTCAGGAAAGGGATTATGTTTGAGAAATAGAATCCCGATTTTAAGTAATAGAGTCCAAAACAAGTGAAAGTTTTGACTTATAGATAGAAGTAGATATTTGGTGTTTCATGGTTTGTGTGCATCATTTGACAGAGAAAAGCGCAGTACTTAATGGGGCTCTAAGTCTCATGAACACCAAATTCAAGAGACAAAGAAGTGTGCATTTTAATGAAGCGAGTCATATTTTTTCCGAAACTCTGGGGAAAATATTTACTACTATGATAAAAACATAGACTAGAGGTTGTAGCAATAACATCATTTACAAGAGAGATACTGCCAATGTTTGTCAGACAAGCAACAACATCATCCATACTTGTCGCAATTGGCCAGATGAACAACAAATTGTTGCATCATTCATCTAGACAAAGGATAGTAACACCAACCAAGTCATTAGTTGAGAGTATTGGAGAATGAGGAAAAGATACATGGTTAAAAGGGAAGAGTAGTGGAGAACCAACAAATATCTTGTTTGCTAATTGTCAATGATTGTCCATAAAAATTAATCTACTACGATAATTGTTCGTCGATGTTGATTGTTCCCTCTCTGTGTGAATTAGGGTTCTATGGAGTTTGAAATAGTAATTGATGTAGGAACTTAGAATAAAGTTTATTAATTTAAGTGGTCAAATATTTCAATCAGACCTGAATTGGCCCATGCTCGAAGTGAGTGAAGTGATCTTCACTTTCTGCACCTAGACTAGTAATGGACATACCAAAATCGACACAAGAGGCACATAACTCCTGTCATATATACTATCTATATTGGTGAAACATGCATTTGAGTTTTTTTTTTATTTTGTTGTTATGTTGATATTTGTCGTTGTTACACAGAAGCATGGATATAATATATTGATTTCTTGGACCTTTGCCCATTTGTTGTCATTTATTTCCTTGTTGACTTGTAATGATTGTATTAATTATATGATTCTTAAATAAATAATTGATTTGACAATGTTTGCATATACCCTTTTCCAACTTGAACTCAGTCTTCTATGTCTAATTCTTTGCTAGTTATAGTTGATGAAAACAATTTCTTTTATATATATATATATGGTACCCAGATGAGTAGGATCATCAGTATGCTCTTTAAAGCATTGTTCACATTCATTAGCATACCTCTATTACTTCATAAAAAGATTAAATAGTTTCATGTTGCATCCACATGCCCGTGTCTGGCCGTCCACTTAATGTGTGCACCTGTCCACATGCTTACATTGTCCCCTTCAGATATATACAAGATAAAATGAATTAATCAATTAATCAAGTTGGATTGATAAAAGCCTTTATTTAAATATTTGACCACGTTATTCCCTCTTCGAACTTCAGTTTTCCTTCTTGTCCGTCATTAAATGCTCAACATTCACAAAGAGAAAGAAACTATTTCCAATATGTATCTCTGTACTGTACGCATTGTCTAAACCAATTTATAAGCTATTTGTCTCAACTTCTACTTTATAGGTAACTATAGCTTATTGGGACAATGTTCATTTTTCGGTCCCTCATCTGATGATAGCTCATCACACTGATGAGATCTTTTCTTTAAGTTAAAACAAGTGTTGTTTTAATTTGTTTTTGGTTATCAGTACATTCATTATTATGGATTTGCATCACTATCGTCTTTGCAGTATTATTGTCAGTTTCTACTTTTCTTTTTTAGTTTGATATCTTGTTTTGTTGATAAATTTGAAATTCTGTTCTAATCTCTTCAAGCTTGCGTTTCATTTCATCTGGTGGCTGAAGGGGATAATCGGGTTGCTGCATGGATGACTTACATACATGTATTCTTTGGGTACACTATCTACCTTAGAAGGCTAGAATGACTGAAAGTAGGACTAGGAGGATGCTTGATTCTTTATCTTGATACACAAAGATTGGAGAACTGTTTATTACCATTTAAGCTCTTTTGCAAGGATAGTCGAGCAGCATTACCACTGTCTAAGCATTGATTTACCATTATAATTTTCCATGGGCTGTTGCGTTTTCTTATTTTTATAAGGGAATATGTCTCTTTCACTTCGTAAGAAAACTTCTTTTATTGTTCTTTTATAAATGACTTGTTTTATTGCTCTTTAAAAATGATTGTTTGTTGCTAATGAAAATCTCTGGTTAAGCAGGGATGAAGATGGAATATATTATGCTCTTGATTTAGGAGCTACTACTTGCCAAGTCCTGAGAATTCAACTTGGTGGTAGAGGGTCTAACATCATAAACCACAAAGTTGAACAGCATCAGATTCCCCAGGAATTGGCATCCAGTACAAGTGAGGTAACTGTGACTTTGTTTCAACTGTTTACTCCATGTGTTGGTTATATAACAGTTTATTCTGTTATCTTTGTATACAGGAACTTTTTGATTTTATTTCTTTGACATTAAAAGAATTTGTTGAACGAGAGGAAAATGGTATCAATCAAGTACCAGATGAGAGGAAGGAACTTGGTTTTACATTTTCTTTTCCTATCAGGCAATTGTCTATTTCTTCAGGTGTTCTTATCAAATGGACGAAAGGATTTGCAATTGAAGATGTTGTAAGTCGACTTTTCACCATGAGTATATGTTCAAATTCCTGATAACTGTACTGGTTAAATTTAAAGGCAACGAAATTATTTGATCTACATACTCTATTTTCTGGCAACTTTGGTAGTGTGGTTGTAAGTTGTAACTGATCCTGCGTGGTATCTTCTAACATCTATACTTGAACAATTTGTTAATGAACACAATCTACAATGTTCTATTTGCTGTTAAATTTATTGAATATTAATGCATATATTTTATACAGCTTCTATATTTTGAGTATAATCAATTGATTCCCCGAACACCATGATGTGCTCTTATATAGCGAACTTAGACTGAAAATCCTTTTGACGAGATGTTTGTTGTGCAAGACTTAAGTAATTTTAACATGTCTCAAGGCTATCTATGTGACTGCTAACAGAAAATAAATACCATGCACTTCGGGTTGTTAAATTGGTTTTGCATTTACATAAGCATTAATGTTCGAGTTTGTTCATGTTAATGGACCATGATTCTGATTTTTATTCATCAAATTGTAGAGAGCGCCATGTGTTGAGATATCATCATTGTGTTTCTTTTCTATATCTTGGATCAATGATTTTGTTTGGTTCTTATTGCTGATTAAAAAAGAACTAGCAGCAGTCTTTTAATTCTTAAGCACATTTTAAAACTTGTTTTTTATTAGTTAGCTTATTTTGATGCTTTTGACATGAGTGCTAGATTTTGTTGTTTATGGTGCTCTAAAATTAACTTCAGAACAACATAGCCTTTGTGAAATTATAAATCAACAACTTGTAAATGAGAATTTAAGTTGATTAACATTAAATTACTTGTAATTTTAGATTGTTTTTCCCATGGAACTTGTACTTTATGCCAGTTGTGCATGACATTGCTAACTTCTGTTGTTATTTTCAAATATTTATGAATGAGGATGGATCTAGAAATTCTTTTCATGTGAACTAATAACTATGATGAAGTTTGACTTGTTACATTAAATGAACTTCTTTACATTAAATAATGGTATGTTAGAGTATGATTTATACTCTTGGCATAAAGTAATCTAGTAGCTCGTTTTATAGTGTGCTTTTCCATATATACCTTATTTTGGTTGATTGAAGAGGGTGAGCATATGCTTTCTTCACCTTTTCATCATTAAAATTCACACAAGTATTTATAAGAACCAACTAACTTCACCTTTGCAATTTAGGTTGGAAAAGATGTTTCGCGGTGTTTAGAGGAAGCCATGTCAAGAAATGGATTGAATATGCGGGTGGGAGCTTTGGTACGGTTTCATAATCCTCTTTTTTTCCTAACAAATTTTCCTGATTTGTGGAATCACATTAAAAGAATACAGAAGTAACTGCTGTAATCTTTTTTTCTGCTTGTGTGCAACAGCCTTAGTCTGCATTCGCTCAAAGCCATGTTTAGTTATTATTATGATCAAGTTGTACCTGAAATTGTTACTTTTGTGTATTAGTAGTTGTTAAATGCGTCTCCTTGTAAAGTTTTCAATGTAAACCAAACAAAAGTGAACAGAAATAGTAAGATGTATTTAGAGCTTATTTAAGGTACACATACAAGGATGGAGTGGAAGCATGGTGAGGGGGGCAATGACCTCATTCTACTTTTAATTTCTAATTGAATGTCTTCCCAACTGCCCCCAGTTGGCCTCTCTTTTGGATATATCTTTGGAAAAAAAATTTACGAGTAATATATTTTGAAACAAAATTGTTTGTCATAACTAGCTCCTGATTATCAGATTTATTATGTTCACTAACTTCTGTGTCTAAGTTCTCTTTCAGATTAAGTAATTCATTTATGGCAATTATAGTGGCTTGTATTTGTTCTCTAAAATGTATCAACTCTAAGAGATAATATATGGAACTTTATGGCACCATTATGATAAATTTAATAATTTCCAGTTCGGTGATAAGCAGATAATCACAATTTTTCTAAAAATGAAAGTGTGCTTAATGCGTTTTTAATTTGCAAAAACTTTATAGAAATGGTTTTTTCTAGAATTTCAAGGAAATTAATCCAATCCCTTCCACTTATCCTTTTTCTCCAGTTAATGACTTCTCAAATTGCTCATGTTTTTCTAGCACTTCAAGAACAGTGGAGTGAGTAAATATGCTGCCTAAGTAACTTTAGTGGGCTTTACATTATGTCCAATTATGCAGGTGAATGATACTGTAGGCACATTAGCCCTTGGCCATTATTATGATAAAGACACTGTTGCTGCAGTGATAATTGGAACAGGCACCAATGCATGCTATGTTGAGCGATCTGATGCACTTATTAAGTCACAAGGCCTTCTTACAAACTCTGGAGGCATGGTATCTTTTAGTTTAAATTCAAGTTGCATGATTTTCGAGTTATAGAGTTTTTGCATGAGTTTTGTAGTTTGCTTACATACCCATTTATGTGCTGACTAGGTTGTCAACATGGAGTGGGGAAACTTCTGGTCAGCACATCTTCCAAAGACCTCTTATGATATTGCTCTGGATGACGAAAGTCCAAACCGAAATGAGCAAGTAGGTTTCCTGAAATTTTATTCATTTTGATTCAATTTTACTTCCAATTTCTACAATTGAGAGACCATTTGACATGGTTTGCCTCGCTTCAGGGTTTTGAGAAAATGATTTCAGGGATGTATTTGGGTGAAATTGTTAGAAGGGTACTTCATAGGATTGCGGAGGAGTCAGATATTTTTGGAGAATCTGCAGATCATCTGTCAGTACCATTTATCTTGAGGTATGTCATTGGTGCTACAGCATCACAAAATCATGCATGCAGATTATTTATAATAGCATCTTCACATATTTTCTGGCGGCGTGAATCTTTATCATTTCTTGCATCTAGAAGAAAACTTTCTTAGATATACATGTTTAGGTGTTTCATTCTGATAAATGCTTGTCACAATTCCTATTTTGCATAATTTCTTGTAACAAAATGCAATATGGTTTTCAGAAAGTCACATGTGACACCTTGCTTTTCCCTAATAATTCTTGTGATTCTTGGGAGTGTGCATTACTGATAATTCTTGCATTGGAAGAACAATAATATTTTCTCTAAGTTTTAGATTTTATCTCAATCAAGTGAGATAAAACATATTTTCTGATATAGTGCATGGTGAGCATTAAATGCTCCCAAGTTCCAAGATAATAAATTCTAAGTTCAACCCTATCAAATTTCAGGAAAATGGTTTGTATCTTAAAATAATTAAGAAAATTTAAAACCATCAAAGTACAGTGTACCATGAATTTAATATTTATTGTAATTTGTGCTTGAGTTTTAGTAAATTATGACTCATTAATTAGGTGGTTGAGGAATTCAATGTACAAGAGATCTATAAAAGATGAAGGAAGATTGATAGAGCATTCTAAAACCAGAAACCCTATCGAACTTTTGTACTTCGAGCTATTAGCTCTTCGTATCTCTTAAAATAGAAAGAGTTTTTTTTTGTCCTCCCATATCTCACTTCTTTTCTTATATTCTCATTCTCTCTTTTTGTTCATTTCATATCATTTCTCAAATATATTGTTGATACAATAAATTTTTTCAAGTGAACTATGAACGTTCATTTTGTAAAAACACTGTACCCTCAAATTAAAAAAAAAAACCTAAAGATTCTCAAGTCCATAACTTTCCATCTCTATAATTCAGGACATCTTTGATGGCTGCGATGCACGAAGATGATTCTCCTAACTTAAGAGAAGTTGGAAGGATACTTGAAGAACAATTTCAGGTAAAGGCATCACCAGGATTGCTCCTTTTTTGGCACATGCATTATAGCTCTGTGTTGTAATCATAAATATGTTCCTCTGGATCTTAACAGATGCCTGGTATCTCTCTGAAAGCAAGAATGCTTGTTGTGAGAGTCTGCGACATAGTTACCAGAAGGGCTGCTAGGTTAACTGCAGCCGGAATAATCGGTATACTAAAAAAAATAGGAAGAGATGGTATCAGTGGCGTGGCTAGTGGAAGAGCCAAAGGCAAACCAAAGAGATCAGTTGTCGCAATTGAGAGGGGCCTTTATACAAATTATTCAATGTTTAGGGAATATATGAATGAAGCCATCACAGATATATTAGGGGAGGAGATTGCCCAAAATGTGGTTCTCAGGGTGGCAGAAGATGGATCGGGAATAGGCGCTGCTCTCCTTATTGCAACATATTCATCCAAACGATGAATCACCCAATACAAATATTTTTTTTTGTGCAAATGTAAGAAATTGTTTCATATTAAAATTAGGATATATATTTGCAAAAAAAAAAAGTATATATATAAGGTGGTGTTGTGCAGAAACTCCCAGTATCTTTAAATCTGTTGTGGTGTGTAATTATCTTTGTTGCTTGCTGAACAACAGCTCTACTGGTTGTCATAGGAAGTCACAATCCATCCTACTGCTAAAAAAGGAGAAGAAAATATGTAAAGTATTCAGATATCATCTCGTTTGAAAAAAATATAAAAATAAAAAGTCGATTGAAAACTATGATATGTCTGTGACATTTCCACACCATTGTCAGCAACTATATTCACACCTCTTCTTTCGTATTTGGTTTTGATGTGCAAGAAACTTTTGCTGGACTCCATAATGGTCGGGATGAATTGTTTGTATAAATCAGATATAAAGCAGGACAAAACTATTTGATTACTAAGTTTCTTGGTAAATCATTTCAAAATATACAATGTGGAAGATCCAAATTTCTTCTTTCATGTTGACCTAACTTAAACTGGTTCGGGGAACAATGGACTATTAGATCCTGTCTAATATTTTGCATACAAAACTATTTTTATGATACATTGGGATTATATATTAGATCTTTTTTTTTAATAATACATTAAATCTCTGGCATTATAGCGTACTGCAATCTATAATAAATTCTTTGACATAAACGTATGTAGTCATGGTTGCATGCAACACATCAATTTTTTAAGAAATCAGTAGTACTACGAGGCAAAGCTTTGAAAATTATTCATAAAATTTCATTGATGTTGATCAATTTTTCACAACTAAAATATTAATCTGATGGTGGTAAATTAAACTTACCAAAGTTTCATCCGACATATTTTACAAACAGAATCTATTTTGCAAGCCCGGCATTTGTCATTTTGGAACTCGTATAATTTTCCAAAGCACAGAGAAAGTTATAAGAAATAGTACTATAAACCTGAACATTCAGCTATCTCAAAACGAACCTCATGCAAAACACAGAATTGGCTTCATGCAAGTCCACAATGGCGATTTGCAGATCAACAATGATTGAAGTCAGAATTTAGCTTCATGTAGGCCGATACTGAGCACAATTACTTCCACAAAGCTCCTACTCCGTCAAGTGAATCTGCAAAGAAAAGCAAAATGAAGACAGGAGTTAGATACAGAAAATATTACAACATTGAGAAGAACGAGACTTACTCCACAACCTCACTGACGAAAGATTATGTAATGCATGCAAGAGAGTGTTTCTCAGGCATGAAAATACAAGATAGCCAGTGGCGTATTCTTGAAGAAACTCATGTAACCAGCACCTTCGACGAACCAAGAGTTGATGATACCACCATGACTCGAATGCATTCCGTTAACCCACCTATCGACAAGCTCAAAACCAAAGTGCAATGCAGTGGAAATTATTGAGCTTTCATCGACTCTTCTTTGAATGTGGCATAATACGAGGGCTGGCTTGCAATTCCCATTTTCCTGGTTGCTTATCAGCTCTCTTGCTGTCTCAAACAGAGGTGAAATAGCATCATAATTGTAAGTTATATCAGTCCCTATGATAATCTCAAAACCTCCACCATGTCCACAAAGATCCTTGATGGCTTTGATGTCCTCAGTATTTCCCCAGAGTAACCTCTTAACCACAATTTTATTAAGCAAACTTGTTTCCAAGTTCGATATGATATTCTCTCTTAGAAGGCTAAGAGCTTCTGTATCTCCATCAGTAGAGACCACCACCTCTGCCAACTGAGCAGCAATCATTGAGCAGATACCAGCAGAGCCACAACCCAATTCCAACATCTTCTTTCCTGAAACAATTGAAGGGTTTTCTGCCAATAAGTTGCTCATTAGATGAGCTGATTCCCATATCATAAGTCCAGTAGATTTGCAGGTATGTTGATATTCTTTAGCAAGTGCTTTTATCTTAAAGCTGTAGTCTTTCACTTCAATCTTGATAACCTATTTCTTGCAATCACAGGACAACCCACAAATTAAAAGCAATATAAAATATTGTTAACTTAGAACAATTAAAGGATTCTGTCATATGCAAACTAACAACATAAGAGATGGATACATCGAAGCTTGATGCATTTTTATTTAACCTACTTCACAAGATAATATAATTCAGTGGTTGCTTAAAGAAAGAAGCAACACCGTCATTGACACATTGATCTTATCCAATGAAAATAAAGAAAAGAATATCAAAGAAGTAGAAAAGAGAAAAAGGAACCTTTCTTGACAAAACTTTGTTTTTCCAACTATCATATCTTTATTCTCTATGATAAATATCCTGGAACTATATCTTACCACCTATGACAGCATTACTACAAGAATCTATCAAGGAAAAGGAATAGCTAATATAATTATCACTAGCGTTTATCCAATAGTTATTAAACAAATGATTCTATTATCTGGAATTGCTAAACATATATTACATTCACAAGAATGCACATCCTAAAACCAACTATGCTTTTCTATTAGAGACAGCAGTAAATCAACGTATACATATACTGATTATACTTCTAACGATGTACAACAGTAGAACAGTGATGTTGGATAATGCAATAACTCAAATTTCAACTGAATCCAGATTATAAGCATGTTCAAGACTTCATGCTAGGATGACAAGAAACAGTAAGAGCACAATGCAGTTAAAGAAAGTTATTACAGCATCATGCTATGAGAAGAATATCACTACTTTGTCTGAAGAGAATGTGAAGCTTAATATTAAGATTATTTTTGTTCACAATAACATGGATGTTTTATACAGTATTAAATTGTAAGGTACCATGAATTAAATTGATGGAGGAAATTTGATGGAAATTAACAACTCAAAAAAAAATATAGTGAAGGGCTTTGTAATTAACCTGCATTTTTGTTGCTCTAGGTTGCCACACTTACAGTATTGGTATACAGTAATAATCAATCGCAAGCTGAGCATATTGATAATAGTTCAAATCAGAATTTGTATTTACGGTAAGGTAGAAATGACCAACATTAAACATGCTGCTTAATATGGAGGTTTTTATTTTTACTTTTCCTTTCAATATTAAAAGTCATGTTTGTTGTCCCTACGGCAGCTGGATCTTAAAAATATGCCCACAGCCATTGCTCATCTTCTCATTGTGAGAGCTTGTGACCAATTGGACATTAAACATTAAAAATCCAAAGTCAAGTCTGTTTAATGTAAGAGATAATGCCAAGAAACCGATAAAGTTGCTTTGAAACATGATAACATGTGTTTAGTCAGAGTTAAACTACAGGTGCACCACAATCCATGTCCATAGAGAACCAAAAGTTTTATTATAAACTGATAAGACAAAAGAAATAAGAAATAGCTTCCATTTCAATCTGTAGAGGATTACTACATGAATGGCAGTTATTCCAATGAGACTTTACCAGCCCATATTATCAGAAACGTAATGTTAGAGCAGTCTATATTACTATAACATGAAAGTCCTTTTCCATATTAAAACAGATAAGAACCTAGCAAAAATGAGCTTTACATTGCAAAATGAAAAAATGACTATTATTATAAAATCCGGTTTAAAATGACACTAGTATAACAACAAGACATTTCAAATCATCTGCCACTGACTCTCAACAAACAAGAACTAAAAGAAGAACAATGTTTAGTTACTAAGCTCCAACTAGTTCAAGAAATTAGATATAATAATTCTTTAAGAAAAACAGTGCAAAAATTCACAAGAGCCTAAAAAGTTACCTCATCAGCAGGTGGTGACATGCCAAACATGTCAGCAATACTGTCAGATACGTCAACTTCTGTATCATCATAATTGTTCAAAAATTTATCAGTGATCGGCATGTTTTCATTCATTTGATCCAAAGATCTGTTGCAGAAGACGGCTTGAATCCAACGCCTAAGATAATGACCAAAAGCAAAAAAATAAAACAATTTAACACAGATTGCCATAGCAGTACCAAGGTTCTTCAGAACAAGAGATACCCAAGACGTGAAATGTAATGCTAACACTGAAATAAACAGTCCTTCACAGAAAAAATGACAAGGCAGCTAGCTACATAGTGACTGCACATTGCAGAATAACACATTCGAAAACAATCATAAACCTATAGGAATTATGTCAATGAAACCATGCTGGAGTAACCACTCATGGAAACTGAGGCTGCTGGAAGATGAAAACAAAGATTTGCTTAAGATAAAGGCAAAAAAATTAATAAACGAAATTAATAATCCATTCCTCATATAAGTAACAAATTATGCTACCCACGTTACATTAAATTTTCACAAAAATTGAATCCCATATTAACATAGAAAGTGAGAAGAATTATTACTAATCATGAAAAAAAGATGTAACTCATGCAGCAATATTTTTACATTTATGTGCACAACTAAGCATGAATGCTGGATTAACATCTCATCATTTTTCTCAGCACTAGTAGATGAATGAACAACAACTACAATCATATAGCTTTAATCAAGGTGTTTATGATGCATATGGTAATATCTAGCAGCTAACTTAATCACAATTTATTGACTTAAAAAATGATTAAAGATGATATCAGGATTTTAAATGACAGAATTTAAAAAAAAAAAATTCTTTCAACAATAAAGAGTTACTCCAATCAGTACCTATTCATCACTATTTCCAACGAGCGATTCTCAACTTGTTTACTGCAGATGCTAACTTCCTTGACACTAAACCCATTTTGCATAAAGAGATTTGCCAAGAATTTTTTGGAAAAGTAATAAGAACGCTGTGCAAGAAAGTATTAGTAAGAAAAAGGAATCCAGAATATCAAGTCCGTGTTAAAACTAAGCTCATATATAACTTACTGTTCCATCACCTCTGACATAGAAGTTCTCACTAATCTGCTGTTCTTTGCCAGTGAGCCTTTCCTGTAAAATATTCGTAATTATATGCTTGTTTGTTAGAATTACCAAATCCCAGAAAGAAGTATAATTATTCCCTGGTGAAGCAAAATAGAGAGTTCAGTACAAACTGAATGGGAACATGTCAACCAAAATTCAAACCAAGTTGCCTGTTGATTAAAATAAATTCTTATGGTGAACAATTTTGACAAAACCAATATGAATAGTGATATTGTGAACAATTTTGACAAAACCAATATGAATAGTGATATTGCAAGCAAGTTCTGAAGAGAACATTCTACATGCAAAACAGATAAGTAGGCAAGGGGCCACATGTAAGTTTTGGTTTCAGAAATTGTACCTAAGAGATAACTAGGCAAGGGACCACAAGTTTGTTTGTCTAGATCTTCACAAAGTAAACAATGTAAAGCAGATAGTCTTCACATAGCATAAAGATTTCAGTGAATAACATTAAAAAAAAGATTTAAATTAAAATTCTAATAAGTTTAATTGGTCATAAACTGTAAAAAATAGATTCTTGTTAGAACATTAGATTCAAAAGACATATAAAGAATTTAAGTAATCCAACTAATGTAGTACTAACATAACTCACCTGCGCAAGGTCACCAGTGGCGTAATCACGGAAAAGTACACGACCATTTGGCTGCGAACAAGTCAGGCAGGAAATTAGAAGTGCCTGTAGACTATTATGATGCCCTCGTTTTTAAAGGAAAAAAACTTACTTTAAGAACTCTCCTTATATTATGTAGCACCAAAGGCATCTTCTCCGGAGAAACTGCAGACAACACAAAAACCTATTTAATGTGTCAGAAGTTGGGCTACTAATGGTATCTCAATAAGATATCTAAAACAAAGACCCAAAATAGAAGATATTAACAGTAACAAGAAAAAAGGGGAAGCTATCTCAAAAAACATTCAGAAAGCCTTGAAGAAGAATTATTACATAGATTATAATCACTTACCATGGTTACAATGTCGACAGAAGAAGGTTCGATTATCTCACTGAGGGTTTGCACTGTGAGATCACAAACAAATGCATTAACGCGATCGGCTGAGAAGTCTTTGCGTCCCTGCAATGCAGTTTCTCCGGTAAGGTATGTAAATTATACTTGATGAAAATTATAGCAGTATAAAAAATATATATTAATATCTTTGACCAGAACATGCCAGACCTATCTTTGCATGATAGTTTATTTCATAGAGTCACATCATAAAGGGCGTACTTAGTGAAAAGGGTGATGCAGTCTTACATTGTTCCATGAGGAGATCAGGTTGTAAGGGAACAACTCTTAGGGTCACATCCTGCTTGTAGAAAATAATATTCTGGCAAGCGACTCTATTTTCAGTTTTGCACCATTCACTGTAAGCTTGCTTGGCACCTTGAAAAAGGATGCATAAACAGTTGATATGTTTCTAGTATGCACACCTAATCTTTTCTTAACATCAGATGTTCAATTACTCTCCTCACCACACTCTTTTCTCATGTTTTCTACATGTAAAATTCTGTACTACATAACACCATTTTAATGATCTGCTGATCCCAAGGTGTTTTCACATTCTAAAAGCATGTGTACGTATCGGTACGTGGATATATCCATGAAGAGAGAAAAGTAACATAGCAAGAAAAATTCAAAATGCTTGTTGTTTCTGTTGTGTTCATAATAGAAAATATTCGTGAACACTCCTGTACATGTGTTAAATGCTTCAGTATACACGCAGGTGATTCACAAACAATATTTTATGTTATTTTCATAAAAGGATATAACCAAGGCTCATAATTTCATACCGTACTAGAATATCGAGCTCAGCTCGGTACGGTACAAGTATACCAAGAGGTATGCACTGGCGTACCGCTCGGTGTGTGTGTATATATATATATATAATAAAAAAGTTAAGAAAAAAAAAAGGCGAAGTAGCCTCGTTTCTTCTCCCCGCAAAGCCTCGGTGATGTCACCGAGGCTTCTTCTCCACACACGGATGAGGAGAAGCTGCCGACGACGCCGAGGCCTTGTCGCCTCAGACGAGGAGGAGGCGACATCTCATCGACGACGTCCAACGAGGGAGGACAGCAATGGATCGGGATCGTCGGGGGAGAGCGACGCCGAATCTCCAAGTTCTCCCTTTTCTTCTCCCTCTTCTTCCTTCTCCCTCAGCTAATACCGTCCCGTAGCGAGCGGTGATGGTCGTCAACCGATTTCGCGTGGTAACAGGGCGAAAACAACCCTAATCAACGGAACCGTCCAGTAGTAGGCGGTCTGCATACCGATCTGCTGACGGACCGGTACATACCGCCCGATCGAAATTAAAAACCCAAGACATAACCAACTTCACACATGTAGACAAATCAATCAAGGTTCAGTATATCAAACAACTGGCAGAGCTATTTTGGACTAAAGTCGCATTTTCAGTTTTGCACCATTCACTGTAAGCTTGCTTGGCGCCTTGAAAAAGGATGCATAAACAGTTGATATGTTTCTAGTATGCACACCTAATCTTTTCTTAACATCAGATGTTCAATTACTCTCCTCACCACACTCTTTTCTCATGTTTTCTACATGTAAAATTCTGTACTACATAACACCATTTTAATGATCTGCTGATCCCAAGGTGTTTTCACATTCTAAAAGCATGTGTACGTATCGGTAAGTGGATATATCCATGAAGAGAGAAAAGTAACATAGCAAGAAAAATTCAAAATGCTTGTTGTTTCTGTTGTGTTCATAATAGAAAATATTCGTGAACACTCCTGTACATGTGTTAAATGCTTCAGTATACACGCAGGTGATTCACAAACAATATTTTATGTTATTTTCATAAAAGGATATAACCAAGGTTCATAATTTCATACCGTACCAGAGTATCGAGCTCAGCTCGGTACGGTACGAGTATACCAAGCGGTATGCACTGGTGTACCGCTCAGAGTGTGTGTGTATATATATATAATAAAAAATTTAAGAAAAAAAAAGGGCGAAGTAGCCTCGTCTCTTCTCCCCGCGAAGCCTTGGTGATGTCACCGAGGCTTCTTCTCCACGCACGGATGAGGAGAAGTCGCCGACGATGCCGAGGCCTCGTCGCCTTAGACGAGGAGGAGGCGACATCTCATCGATGAGGTCCGACGAGGGAGGACGGCAATGGATCGGGATCGTCAAGGGAGAGCGATGCCGAATCTCCAAGTTCTCCCTTTTCTTCTCCCTCTTCTTCCTTCTCCCTCAGCTAATACCATCCCGTAGTGGGTGGTGACGATCGCCGACCGATTTCGCATGGTAACAGGGCGAAAACAACCCTAATCAACGGGACCGTCCAGTAGTAGGCAGTCTGCATACCGATCTACTGGCGGACCGGTACATACAGCCCAGTCGAAATTAAAAACCCAAGATATAACCAACTTCACACATGTAGACAAATCAATCGAGGTTCAGTATATCAAACAACTGGCAGAGCTATTTTGGACTAAAGTCGCATATAAGTATCTTCAACCTTAACTTGTTAATGTATAAAATATATGCAGGACATCTAAAGATCAAGGAAGCACTCAAAATGCATGTTGGACACTAGCAATATGTAAATATTTTGTTTCCTTTTTTTACATGCAATGAATACGAATGATATCTTTGAAGACTTGGTATCTTCTATTGGAAAAATTAGCTATTACTTCACATAAATTACACACTGTAATGATGGAAGATTCTCTAAAATAAGGATTTCAATCTCGATCCACTACCAGTTTCAGCAACTGATCAGACACCGTTATCAGTAGATTAGACGATATACTGACCCATACTATCTAGTATCACCAGAAAAAAATTTAAAAATATATATAGATTGGACCTAACCTAAATGGTCCAGTACTAGTCCTAAGTACCGGTGAATTCCTATTTAATTCCTTGGTCTATACAAAGCAAGGCTTTTAGCATTTGCCAATATTAATAATGCCTACATGAGTGAAGAATATCTCCAAGATACCAAACTAGCGATGCACCATAAAGGAAATATAATGTCAAGTTAAAAATCCAAAATGCATAATTAGTTCTAATTGAAAGAAGTTCACTCCATGGAAGCTTTCAACTATTTAAGGATTAAGTACACTTGTCCTCCCTGTCAATTAGATCTATCAAAAACCAAAATCTTGTCAATTTAAGAGCCATCATGTCACTTTATGCTACTGCTCATACAAATTATAGGTCACACTTCTGCCTGGTTCAGTTCTTTTTGCAGCAACTTGTCCCCTCTTAAAAACTACTTGTTTAGATTGTTCTAGATCCAACTTACCACAAGTCTAATATACTTCTTTGAATTACAACTACAAAGCAGACAAATTACCAATACTTAGCCAATTATACCAGATACCAAATCATGAGTCTAAAAAGACAGCCCACGTGGCATATACTTGGCTCATTTCAATGACCAAAGTCAGATAGATAACCAGAAAATTCTTTAAATTGTGCTATAAACCTATGCTTCCAAACTTTCTGTTGATGTAATAACTCTTTTACAGGATCTGGTAGATTATATTAATGAGCATTACAATAAAACTTAAACTACCTTCAGCATAACAAGATTCTAGACAACAAAATTGTATCATGTGATAGTATGATTTTGGAATCTGTTTACTTTGAGCAGTTACATCAAATTTAATGGAACAAAGATTGCAAGAGAACCTCTAGAAAGAAAATTACAGGAAGCAGAAAACAAACCTTCACTAAGTCAATGGCACGTGACGAAAAATCACAGGCATGAACAATGATATATGGATATGTTGCAACCAAAGGAAAAATTGTGTTTCCAGCTCCACAACCAACCTTTCAATAAATTCCACAAATGATGCTTAATAACAACAATAATGTAGAATTAAAAGCAAACAGAAAAATAGATAAGGCCAGAAAGAAGAAATAATTAGATCTATATCAGTCATGAGAAGATTGCATAGAAGACAGATTTTGTGATTGAACTTCATAAAATAGTCAACAATATAAATCCAAAGCTAAACTTCTAGCCAAGGTAAATTTAGGCAAAGCAAGAATGGAACTAATAAGCATGTACAAAACTTATCCTTTTTTATAGCATTACAAGCCCAAGGAACCAAGGGATGACTCCATGAAATTCCCTATACAAGCAATTAATTGAAAACTACAGAAAAATAAATATCATTGTTACAGGACAGCAAATACAAAAAAGGCCAATCAAAAGTTTGAAACCACCCCTGAAGATCTATCATAACCAGGAGTTCTTAAAAGTTTGGCTATATTGCAAGGGAACAAAAGAAGAATCTCAAATTATTTTTCGCAAAAGCCAAAGAAGAGACCAGCACCCATCAACCAAGCCAATGTTGTCAAAAAAGAAAATTTATAGAGGCATAGAAAATTGAAATATATGATTTATACTAGACTTGCTCAAGGTTAACCTAAGCTGGAACATGGAATTTGAAATACTAAATCATGTAACGTTGCATGCTCATCGTTGTTGATGAAGCTTGCAACACTAAAAGAAAAGAACAATTTCACCTTCTGTTTTAGCACAATAAAGATGGTGGCCAGGTTGAAATTGCGTGATATATAACTTAAAGCACATTTATGTTAAACTTTTCTTCTTTTTAATATCCAAAAAGATTTATCTTTTTAATAACGCTGACATTGCTTGTCATTTAAAACAAGCAAATTCATTAGCTGGGCTACAAAAACACCGACATTTCAGAAAAAATGTCTGCAATAAGAAGAAATGGCAAGCAATCATAAAGCTAAGTCTCATAGTCAGCAAGATTGGAAAATACTTAACAACCATAGTTTTAATTGTATATACTAAAGAGACATGAAAATTTTTAAGACACAAAACATCAAAGACATTTAACAATCAAACGAAATGCATTGCAAGCACCAATAAATGGTTAAAACCAAATAATTAGAACAAGAGACGCAACGCCATAATATGAAGAGAAAATTTTAAATATATTCCATAAGTTTCAGAAATTAGGCAAATTTAATGTGTATTCATTAAGCTAAATTTGGAACAAATTTAATAGCATTGAGTAAAGCCATAAGTAAGATGAAAGGTTGACAATTACCTCTAAAACAACAAGTTTTTTGCTATCCTTATCCTTTAAGAAGAACAACAATGATGAGCAACACAACAAATCAGTATACCAGAATTCCTCAGTTAAAAGAGATAAATTCCATGACAGAGAAAAAAAGATTTACAGCCAAGAAATAGTGGCCCCATTCTTTGTCCAAGTAGTGTCGGTCCTTGAAGAACTTTGCAACCCCCAGAACACATACAAAATAACAAATTTAATTTCTCAAAAAGGGAGAAATTTACCAACTACATAAAAAATTCACAAACAAAAATGAAAGAGAAACTCACCCTGTCTTGGTGTCGCTTGTAGAAGATATCCCAGTATTTCTTGGCATCCCTTTCATACTTCTCTGCACAAAGATATCAGGAAGGAACAAAGATAAGATTAATGCATGATTGGACTATCTTTCATTGAATATTGTCCTATGCAGAAGATTTGGTGAGGAAGCACCTTTGTTGTTTGATGCCCAATACTTTTGTGGATTTTCGGAAAAGAGGCAAGATTAATGGAAAGCATAATTTTAAAAGGTCTTTCTTTCACGGATGGATAGCCTATATGAGAGATCTGGTAAGGAAGCAGCTTACTTGATTGATACCAACTTTCTTTTTGTGAGTTTTCGGAAAAGAATCCACATTAACACAAAGTAACTTTAAAATAGTTACTTTCTTTTTGTGAGTTTTCGGAAAAGAATCGACGTTAACACAAAGTAACTTTAAATAGTACTCTTTCATGGATAGATGACCATGGGAAATTTGGTGCGGGAGAATCTTTCAAAATCCACGCCCACATCTTTTGTGGATTTCAAGAGAAAAGGCAAGATCAATGCAAAGGGTAACTTTAAAGGAAGTCTGTTTCATGTATAGATGTAAAATTTGGTGAGAGAGCTCCTTTCCTTGACCGATGTCCACTTCTTTAGTGGGTTTAAGTAAGACAAATATATTAATACGAAGAGTAACCTCAAAAGAATTATTTTTCATGGATGGATGATCTATACGGCAGATTTGGTGAGTGATCGATGCATACTTTTGTGGGTTAGAGGAATATACAATTTTAACAGTGACTTTATAAAACTCTATCATGGATGAAAGACCCATAGAAGATTTGGTGAGGGAGTAGATTTCTTGATGTAGGCCCTTCTTTTGTGGGTTTCACGCGAACAGTGTCTCGATATCTTCACCGGTGGACGACCACTTCGTAGCATTTGGTGAGAGAGCACGCGATGCCTACTTGTTCTTAAGGGTTTTTGGAAATATACAAGATTAATGCAAAAGACTAACTTCAAAAGAACCATCTTTATGGATAACCTATACGAGGATTCCGAGAAGGAAACGGAGCGTCCCTCTTTGATCGACGCCTACTAGTTTTTGCAGCCAAAAGAGATGGTTTTACCTTTCCAAAAAGGAGTCACTTGCCTAGCTGAAGAGGACGACGATGAGGACGAGTATATCTGAATCTTCTTCACGCCCTCCGCCACCGTGGCCTCCGCCGCTGCCACGGGGTTCGCCGCTGCGTCCCCCGTCATCGTCGCCGCCGAGAGAACTCCTCAAGAACCAAAATGCCGCTCTGTTTCTGGTCGGTCCACCCCGCGTGCTGGCTTAGTTAAGGGCCATGAACCATCGGTCCAATCAATTAGATCGAACCGGATAACTTTACGTCGGAACCAAACCTCCAGTCGAAGTAATTTTGAGGCTAATTACATATTAGCCTATGTAATGGTATTTCGATCGATTCTTATACTTATAAAAATAAAATATTTAATCTATTACTCTAACAAAAAAAATTATTTTTAATCTTATAAAAATATTTTTTTAATCCTATATAAGGATAATAATATTTCACTTTTATAAATATAAAAATCTGAATATAATTGAAACGTAATTTTGGGACATGAAAGATGGAAAGCTACTGTAATAAATAGAAGTTTTGGGTGACTTATTTCTCTTCCGAAAAAATTTACAACAACGGGAACGGACTAAGATTAAGATTTTAAATGTTGTTTTCAAAATTGATTGTTTTCATATTGATTTCAGGTAGTTGATATTTCTAATGAAAATGAGATTATGCTAGACTTGCAAGAGATGTCCAACGCCTGAGGATCCTAAATGGATCAGACGTCAGACAAATAGCATATACGAGTCCTCAGTCATATTCACAGAACTGATGTCCAACTCACTGGGTGAATCTTAATCCATTTCTGATGTTAAGAGCACATTTGGCATCATTTATGTTTTTTTTTTTTGCACTTCTAAAAAATGATTTCAGCACATTTGGTAGCCGTTATGGTTTGTGGGCCGCTCAAATTTAATATCATAATAGAAATGAGAGGATGACTGAATTGTATTTTAGGATAAATGAGTCATCCATCGGAGTAATTTGGTGATGATGGTTTCTCTATTTCAAATAACTTCAGAAGTAATATCAAGATGAACAGGTGTAATCACATGAGCATTTCCTAATTTTTGAGTCTCTAATTTAAGGATAAGGAAAAAAAATTCAAACTCGAGGACTGGAAAAATAGCCTTGAAATTGCAAGAAAAAGATTTAACCATGAATAAGTCATACTAAACATTTTTAAATGCTGGATGAACAAACCACATGAAACACGGTCATTTAGGGCTACAGAATCCAAACAAGTGAAGTTAGCTCAGTCACGGCAAAATTGGTGCCCGAGACAACCTAAAGCTTTCAACATTTTTTATGGTCGAAGGCTACCAAATTGTCATGCACAAGCGATGGCATACCAAACTTTGTTGCAGTACTTTTCACATCACATTGGAAACACCTCTTTAAGATTTAGTGGCCACGAGTACAGGCACACTTCATTCCCTCCAGAGAGTTACATGTGAATTGAAATATAGTAGATAAATACATCAAATAAATATTCAAAAATCCACAAGATCACAAGTTCATGCCGAGTACATAAATTAATAACTAAAACATCACAAACTACTATTTGTGCTATTTTATGAGTCCAACTCTTGTCTAACCAATCATGAGTAGAAACCTACTGCCTGGTTTTGCTCAGTTAATGAGCCCTAGAATTACAAACTAAAATCAAGATCAAGCACCATAAATATTTTAAAGGAAAAAAATAATGCAGAAACTTTGGAGCTGACTGGAGTTAATTTTGTTTGCAGCAGACAATAGATGTTCTGTAGTTTTTTTTAATATTTTGAAGTAGGTAGAATATTTCTTACTGTCTATCAGTTGAGAGGATGGTGGCAGCCTCACAGTCAACCTGACCTGCTTAAATTGGGTTTGGATAGATATGGTAAAACTGTTAGACCTCATATTAGTTGGTAAAACTTTTGCGGCCAATACATTTGATAAACCAAGAATCTCTTACATAATGGAGAGAAGTATAGAAATTAAAGGGAAAAAAATACCAATTATACTCACTTCAATCACATTTGACGGCACCTGTTGACGTCCACATCTCAAAGATCATGCCTCTTACAAGCAAATCTCCATGCAACCAAAAACACTCAAGCTGCAGAGAAATGCTTAATGTGTAATAAAAGCTAAAGAATCCTTCCAATACTATTGCACTTTTGTGCAAGCAGAAGGATAATGATGAGAAACACAGTTCCCAGTGTTCAATATCAGCTTTGGAAATCACAAATCAAATTTGTATAGATAGAATTTCTGTCTGTCAGAACCCATAAGTGACAACTCATTGCTTGATGAGTGTAAGAGGCAGGCCAGAGTGAAAGCCTTAGCAGTAAAAGTCCCAGGTTGCTGTCTGACAAGAATCATGACCAATATTTGTTCAAGACGAAATGAATTTTCAGTCTGAATTATGACCACAATGTTGCAACAGATACAGAAACAAGCCTCTTCTTATATGACAAAGAAGTTACTGAATGATTAAAATTTTGCAATTTAAGACTTCCTGAAACGAATTTTGAGTCCGAATTATGACCACAATGTTGCAACAGATACAGAAACAAGCCTCTTCTTATATGATGAAGTTACTGCATGATTAATATTTTGCAATTTCAACATCACAAAGCTCGTTTCCAGACAAAATTCTTGACTCCTCAGAGTGATCGACGTTACTAGCTACAAGCAACTCCTGGACTATAACCATTTCATTTGAACTTTCCCCTATTTTCTGTGAAGTTGCTTCTATATGTAAACCATTATCATGTCTGCAAGAAATAAACTTCTGATCTTCTGGATCGAAAGACTGCACACAGTAAGGCCCATTTATCAACTCAGTTTTTAAAGCAAATGTGGACTCATCTCTGACACATGGAGAACAATCTTTCTGTTGATCCAAATAATCCTCATCATGAACTACCACTGAGGAACTTTCAGATGTTCCACTATGAAGCTTTTCTTTGGTATCTTGTTCCTCAGTAATAATAGTCTCTGCAATGGGGAATTCCCTTGACTGAATCTCATGGACTACAAGACTTTGTGAAAACGGACACACCGGAGCGCTTCTTCCTCGGCATTTATGGCACTTGAATCCAATGAGATTATTAATTTCTTCAAGAGCAAGGCTATAAACATCTCCATGAAACCAATCTGCACAGAACAGTAAGAATTAAAGAAAGGAAAAAAGAGAATATAGGAAATATACACATATTATGAAGAAAAAAAATGACAGCTTAAGAAGAAAGTTCTATATAGGTATTCTGAAGTATATTGCAGTTTAACATTCAGTTACTGAAATACATGTTTGATGGCAAGGGTTAATTAGAATACAATTACACAGAAAAAAATTGAGTAACATTTTAGTAAAGCAATTGAATGAAAAACAAGATAGAAAAGCTCTAACCAATTATTCATGAACAGGAATATAACGAGAAGTTACAAGAACAACAAGCAAATTAATAGGATATAAGAGTAAAGTTTACCTTCACAATTTTGGCAACAAACATACATAACTTCTGAATTGTATTCTGTAAGACATAGGCAGCATACTGGTTTCCTAGAACTTCTTCTCAACATTTGAAATGGCAGAACAACATTTGTTTTTCTGAAATACTTTCCCCGTTCATCATCTGCTTTTCCCATCCATAGAAGGCCATTCAACCAGAAGGAGTGATGCATAGTTGTTCTTCTTTTCCTCTTATGATAGCCAATGCCTTCCTCACATTTTCTTGATTGAGCTTTTCTAATTTCAACTTGTTTGTGCTTCTTTTTTGGATTTGGCTTCTTTTTATTTTTCACCAATACACGTTTTCTTTTCTTTGGCAAAGCCACTGACTTCTTACCAGAAGATTTTTTCTTTTTTTGCAACATCATTTTCTGCCTTTGAGTTTTAACATTCACAGATTTTTTTGTCTTGCATCTATAGCAAATATACTTGGTACTTGTAGCACCTGCAGTTACTCTGAAATGCTTTTGGTGAAAAGAACCTGCAAGAAGGTCAATAGAGTCTCACAATTAGCATGTGACAAAGCAAGTGTAACTACCAATTCATTGTGCTCAATTACTACAGGTGAATATCTGAGAGATAAAAGATTCAATGAAAAACAGAATGTTCTAATTATAAAAAGAAAAAAAAATGTTTATAACATCCATTATAGAGAAAGCTACATCACAAAGTAGAGACAGTTTTATAGGTAGAGTTCAAAGTAATATACTGATCCAAATTTCATAGGTTGCTTTAGAATACACTGTCATCTTTAGAGAAAGAGGAAATCCAAGTCAGTTATAACAGAGGTCGACACTGAGTCTCTACTTGATAGCATCATTCAACATAGACACCATTTATCGTATTTATAAACATAACTAAAAAAAATAAGAAAAGGACTGCAATTTTTTCCTACAAGAAACAATCTAATAACTCAAATATAAGGCTCCTAAAAAAATAAATAAATAAATAAACTCAAATATATGACTCCAAAATCAACAAAATGAAATGAACAAACATGGTGAAATTTCTACCTGAAAGATAACAACAAGATGCAAGGTCCCAACCATTTGGGATCAGCCAAAACGACCTTATCCCACCAATGAGCTCATCAAGTTTAATATTAAGGCCTCCTCTACATCTTTTTGCACCACCAATCTTTATTGACTCACCTCATGTAAGAGAAGCTATTTTCTTACTTTCAATAATTACAACCAAGGTTTAAAATATTGGTTTGCTGCCAATACCGGTTGATGGTTGGGCTAGCGTACTACGGATATAGAGCCTCGTAGCAATGGCTTGTACAGGAGAGAACGGACAGAAGAGAAAAGTTGGAGGAAGCATATAAGGAGGTGGAAGAGCAGGAGAAGCCAGAAGTAGAGGTGGAAGATGAGACATATCAGTACAAGACAATGATCCAGACAAGGTGGAAGAGGAGATGTACCAGTAGGAGACAATGATCCAAATAAGAAGATGACAACCAAGACAAGGGAGGAGGAAAAGCCAGTAACATAGCAAGACACAGGTGGAGGTGGTGACATGGCAGGGCAGATGCAGCGTAATGATACAACTAGGAGGTGGGCAGATAATAGAAGAAAGAAGAAAGAAAAAGCACATTAGAGAGAAAAAAAGAAAATTATTGACAACTGTTATAAAATAAAAACATGGTTGATAAAGACAATGGGCAGTGAAATAACTCACCACCCAATAAGCTTGATATGGTGAACTTGTCAAGTGGTGCAGTGCATACTGTAAAGCTAAATAGTTATATCAGACTGAACTGAGAAAAATCACCCAATCCAAATTCCAGCTGGCTATCAGGCTAGTAAATACTGGCCTATTCCAGTCAGTACGAGCAATACTAAAAACCATGATTACAAGTAGAAATGAAGCTATAACTGGAATACAAGTTTGTTCCATTAGAAAAATAAGGATGTAAATGTAAATGATTAAGTTCTAACTTTCTTAAATTGAAAATGCACACAAAAGACAGTTAACATAATAAAGATATATTGGACACCAAACGTGGCAGCAGTTGCCTGGCAACACCCATGATATTTTATAAACTCTACAAATATATTAACTTAGCTAACATAAGAATCACATAGTTTACGGCAAGGATTGAAATTTTGTACCATACCAGAGTTTCGAGCTTCGCTCGGTATGGTACGGTACTGTGTACTGAGCGGTACACCTAATTTAGGCATAAAATTCTTCTAAAAATATCTGAAAATAAAAAAAAAAGTTAGGATAGGGTTTTTAAGTTAGAAATAAATATAATAATAGTATAAGTTTAGCAAAACCAATGTAAATTAGGTAAGAATAGTATCACATATTTTTCGGACTTTAAGGAACAGCCTTGTGCAAGGTTCGTATTTCGATCCGTTACGGATTGCTCTTCTGTAAATATTGAATTATCTATAGAAAAATCACTTGAATTGTCAATTCACAAATCGTTACTTTGTAAAGTTTAGGAGAGTATAAATGTGAGAAAAAATGAGTTTGAAGTAGTTTAAAAGAGTGTGAGAGTGAAATAGAAGAGAAAATGAGTTTAAAAACCCATAAGAAAGGCTCCAACGGTCAAAATGACCATTGGAGCACTGTTACAAATCAGTAACGGTCGAAATCAACCGTTACCAAGCTGTGTCAGGCGCTAACGATCAAAAGTTAGATCGTTACCGTCCGATATACCCCCGTATCATCCGATACAAGGCGATATTGAGCGTTCCGTCCAATGGTGGGCGATCCGTGTACCAGTATGTTATTGGACCGGTACGTACCGCCTATACTGAGTGCTTTTGATACATATGGTCTAATCTTTACCAATTAAGCATATAGGTGTAATAGATTTTGGTTGATTTCTCAACCTCATTGCTAGACACAGATGGAAATGGTAGAGATAGACAGAAATTGATTGGATCCATTGGAGTTAGCCAATTCCAACAAAATTTTGTCAAATCTCATAAGAAAAAGAAAGGGGATGTAAGAAGAGATCGATGACTACCAAATGTTGTAGGCACAAGAGAGGAAGGAGAACAAATCAGGAAAGAAGTTGAGGAAAGATGGAAAAAAACGAATATAGCCGCCAAGCCAAGGAGACATTTCATTGTCGTCAAGTTGACAATCAATTGTTGAACAAGAAAAAGAGGAAAGGATAGAGAAAAGGGAATAAAAGAATCACTCCAAATTTTTAAAGGGAATAATCATACATGATAAAAGAGGGATCAATGCTCTAACTAAAGAAAGTCCTTTTACCTGTCTTTGTTTGACCTAGTGATTCACCTCCTTCGTAATTACAGTCACAAGGACCAGCTCTGGGACAATCACTCATTTTAAAATTGGTAGGAAGCTGTGAATCATTTTGTATAACATATGGGCAACAGTTAGCTACTATACTAATATCTTTGTCTAATATAATGGATACTTCTTAGTTCTTACATAATATATCTGATCTATTAGCAGTGCTAGTCCCAATCATTTATGATCAGCTTTATGGAACTTTTATGGCCCATGGAGCTTTATTGAGGGCAATATCTGTGGTCAAACATATATGTATGTTAAAAACCTCCCACAACAATTTGAAGCTCTAAAATATATAAACTAAAATATAACAGATAAGTTGCGTAAACTGTAAACCAAAAAGAAAATGTGTATCAGGAATCAGGAGAAACTTTATACATCAAAATCAAAGACATCAAGATCAACACATACATAATTATTGTAGTGATAAGTATATAAATTATAAATATATGAGTTCATAATACATACCATTGCACAATTGGCAGTTCACAGCTTCCCTGCAATATACAAAAAGCACATACAATAAGTAATAGTATTGACTGCATAAAAGAAAGTTGTGTAGTTTCAGCATAAATTCCAATTTCCAAGATTCAAGATAATTCTCTTTTTCACCCATAATTCAGTTGGTCCAACCAAAACAATCAACCCTAAGTTCACAACATTTTTTGTAATTTTAATATTTTGAAGCTTTGCCTCACCTCCTAACCTCCAATTTCTACTTTAAGACCTCCAGTCTATGCTGGAAGCAAAAGAGTATGAGCAATAGTGGCATTATCTTGCAGTCCATTACTTATGGAGTCAAGTTTATGACCTTAGAGTATACTACCCATGAAATTAAAATGTCTGAATTTTTTTTATCTTGGATTACATGTTTTCTCAAGATAATGTTGCTCAGAGATATTAACATGCATATCAAAAATTGTTTATGATAACCTAAGGATCCATAAAACCATTTTTTCCGTCCCTTTAACTATCATGTGTGGGTTTTTCAAAACTATAAGTATAATCTACAACTGATGCCGACCACAACCCACCTCTCACTATAGCAATGATGATCCCTTTAGTAGTAAGAGCCACTAATAAGAGATGACATATATGGTTTGAACTTTTTGGCTATGTATTGTTAAGATGTGTTCTATACTTTCAAGTATGTGCTTGCTCTAGTACATTTAGGTACTTTAAATTTTCAAGCATGTGCTCATTCTATTACATGATATTTTGTAGTGTACCTTTAACATGCATATCAAGGACAGCTCCAAGTTGCAAATTAGTTTTTAACAAGAATCATAAAAAATTAACTGTGAAAGGTACACTACAAATATTATAAAAAATTCTTACCTGATTAGCACATTTTTGTTACACTGTCCACAAAGTTTTGCCTCCATCTTTTCTGCTTTAGATATTAGGTAGGAAAGTCCTTTTGATCTTTCAGGCTTCTTTGAACCAAAATCAACTACATCATGGGAAAGCAACTTAGAACCTGTCTTTTTAATGGAGCGGGCCAATTTCTTTGCCTCAAAAGCCTTAATAAGATATAAAGGAACATAATTTTCACCCAACCAAAATTTTTTCCTTTCACTAGAGGGATCTTCATGAATCACCCCGTATCTTATAACAGTAGATGGAATATTCTCCCTTTTACCAAAATCAAGAAGATATCTCACAATGGCTCCCTCTATACTCTTTCTACGGATTATTACCTTCTTGAACAACCTTGCTAAACCCTTGGATTCCTTAATCAACTGAGGAAAAGGTGGAGTGTTACAGAGTTCCAACCACCTAATATTTGAATCAAATTCTTTAGTCTGTGAAAAACAAAACTTAATAAGATCATGGTAAAAATACTAAATAACAATATCATAATATCATATCAAAATTGTCACTTTGACTGTTGGTATTAAAATTTTGCTGCTTACCAGAAAAGCGAGCTGAGCAACAGTTTCTGACATCTCAACTGCAGCTCGCCAGGTGATAAATTTGTTTCTCCTGGCAAACTCCGGAACATCAGGATAAAAGACATTTGATATCTTTTTACATCCAGCTGTACAAATTGTAATTCAAAAGACATTAATAATCTTTAATCCAATTTTCATAAACAAATTTCTAAACAATATTACACAAGTTAACCTTGACGACCACCCTTGGAAGTTAATGACCGAGGTAACATTTTCCAATGGAACACTCGACGGGATAGTCGTCCACCTCTCCACCAACAAACATATGATGCAGCAGCAGCTTGGGATATATTAAACTCCGAGCCAGAGGTGGTTCTTTTCCCTTGCTTTCTACAACCACCACAATTTGAAAACGCATCCATTGAACCAATCAAAATGTGAGATGCTGAACCAACTGTATGAGCAAAATCAACTGGTTTCATCCAATCTGATAGCATTGCAACACGCCTCAAATTTGATTCCAACTGCAAAAGACAATTGTTAATAGTTATTCCTCTTGTTACAGCAAAGATAAAAAAATAAGTTACATTGACGTCTTAACTAGCACCATTGGTAGGTTAGTGGTGCAATGTCAACCATTACTTACAAGAAGAAGCATATGTTTCAGTGATGCAACATCAGATGCCTTCATAACAGCCTTTCGCCAAAGGCTACTATAGTGTGGATTCTCCCAGGGACCAGATAAAAGGCCATTCAGATGATCTTCTATTGACAATATATCATGCATGACAGAGACAATGTGACTTTTCTTTTTCTTTTCAGAGTCAAGACCTACAGCATCTGATTTCATATCTTCAAGATGCTTGTAATTAACTACAAATGCACAATCACTGCTGCTGGATGTTTTACAGGAATGACACCAACCACACTTCTCCTTTTGTATATCTATAGATTGTTGCAGGAAGCTATAAGAACTAAGTTTTGGACATCTTTTAAAAATTGCCTTCAGCTGGGCCACCACCATGTCCTCATCTGACTTCTTGGGTTCCTTATTGTTGCTCTCGGATGATTTGCTCATCAAGTCCTCAGCTACAGATGAAGCTACTCGACCAAAAATATAATAGTTAATGTAACCACAGGGATCAGACTGTAGTTTACATGTCTCAACCTTCTTTTGCACTTGCTCGGATATGAATGATGTGCCACCCAAATCAGTAATTGCAAAGTGTTTGCTGTTGTCAGTAGATATATCAACAGGTGTAACAGAGATAACTTCATCTACAGGATTATCAGTAGCAATGGAACAACTATCCGTAGTTTGCTGAGTTGATTGAACATAGTTCACAGCATGAGCCAACTGCTCTGCAGGCTCTGAAGATAAAAACAACGGTGACATCCCAGAGGCATGATCTAAGCTTACCAGATTTGTCTGGCTCAAATCCGATGCATTTGCACTAATAGGGTCACTATGTTCAGAATTAGTACAATTATCCTTTGAATTCTTAACAATATCGTCATTGACAACATTTGGATCTGAAGATAATAAGTTCAGTTGAGAATCCAAAGCCTCATTCCTGTTGATAATTTCATGGCATGATTGACTAATGGAACTACAGCTATCCAAAGAAATTCCCCATTGTGCAGAGATTGTGTTTACGATTGCAGTATAAGAAGCATGAGATGATTTCAAAACTCCGATAAGAATTTCTAGATCATCTTTATTGTAAAAATGAGATGAAGAAACACTCTCACATGAATCAGATCTGCAGATCCAACATAGACAATTTTTGAGAATTTGTTGATCAACAAAAAGTTGTGCATACTCATCACAAAAGAGTTATTTGAGTATTGTGGGAAAACTTACCAGCAAACTCAGTTCATGATGCTAAAAATAGGAAATAAGAAAGAAAATAAAGAAAATATGAGATTCATAGAAATAGTTAAATATTTGATTACAATGTCCACTTCCTTAGTAGCTTAAATCACATCAAATACAGAATTGATCCATAAGCCTTATATATTTTAAAAATTGAGACTAACGTGAGGTGTTGTAATCCATATTCAAACTGAACGAGTACAAGTCTACAAGATCAGACTTGATAGACATAATGCAACGTATATACATATGTATTCATCGACACCAACATGGCACAGTCAACAAAGTATACTTCTGTAAGGATTGAGCCTTAAATCTTTATGTTAAGATAGTTTAAATTCCATCATAGAAAAGGTCTTAACAACGAATTGGGTTGTTTGGCACAAGTAATTCTTTCAATAAACATTTTTCTATAAATGTGAATTAAAAAAATAAAAATAGTTTATTTTTTTTATAAGAATCATCTAAATTAATATCAACAACAGTTTATATTATATAGTTATATGGCCTACATAGTACTTTAACTGACCAATTTCCCGGCAACCTGAAGTTTAATGTCTAATTCAGAAGTGCCAAACTGATAATTCTGGGTTTGACAGCCTTGAAATAATTTAATGAACTTTTGGATTGGGAAATCAATTGACTATCTATGTACAAAATTACTAAGCTATACCCCCTTCTGATGAAGGCCTAAATTCTCCAAGGACAATAGTGGCTCTTATTCATTTAATCAGACAAATTTTATGCACTTACTGCATAAACTGAATTCACACAACAAATAAAAGCACAAGATTGATCCTACTATAATAGACAAATCATACCTAGAACATCATCATCCATAAAAGAAAAAGAGTGGAGAAAATTTTGCACCAATTTTCAAGATAGACACTGACAACCATGGAATTTCCAGATAATCCAAATTCTTTACTGAAAAGAACTTAAGAGAATTCTATAAAATTAATAATAATACAAAACATAACTTTACAAAAACTACATAAGAACACTCCTCAGCAGCAATTCATTCCCAAGTGCAGAACAGGCATATATATTTTTATGATTTAAGTAAACAATATTTCTGCTAAGGTAGTGACAGTATTTCAAATTGCAATTTCTGCAAGCAGTTTTCAACTAGGGTTATAAATGATTTGAAGCAAGGTCAATCCACATCTGATCCGACTCATACAATAACCAATCCAATCTGGTTATCCAATCAGATTGGATAATGCCATGGATCAGCCTGAGGTTGATCCATGTCCAAATTAGATCTCCAAACTGGTTATCCAATCCAATCAGAAGCGTCAACCTAGCCGACAATGAGCTTGACAAATAGAAAATTATGAGAGTATGCAAGGGTAAAGAGACTGGAGAATTAGGGAGCGAGAACCAAAGAGGAGGTTGTGGGTGGTTTGCACTCATCATGAGAGGGTAAGGGAAAGTGAGGGATAGATAAAAGAGGCAGAGGCACAAAGAGTTGAAGAGAGAGAAAGAACCAGCAAGAAAAAAGACTACGAGGAATAAAATAAGGAAGAGAAAAGAAATATGACAAAATGGTCAAAAGCTTTTATTAAAGTCAACAAATCAATACAACTTCTTAGTGTCAGGAAAATCTGGTGCAAGAAAACCTTTAAATTTTATGGCAGGGACACTGGCTAACACAATAAACTCACTGCTCAGATGCTCTTAGCATAGCATGAAACTTAATGTTGATAATATACCAGCAGAATAGGGGATGAGTATTAGTACCTCAGATTTGAGGTCGAATATATTCCAAATCTAATGTAAAGATCAAATTGAGTCCAAGATCAAGGTTTTTATTTTTCTATATTTTCCGTATTTCCCTGGTATTTTTTTCATTTATTTTGTAATTTCATTAAGATCATTTTTAAACATGTTTATTAATGCAATTTATGTTAGTTGACTAATGTTGACGAGGTTCATGTGAATTAAGATTTAGGGCATCAAGAGGACCTTTCCCTAGTACAAGAGGATAGATTTCAGACAAAGGGCAATACGAGCATGAATCTTACTGGCTTATTGTAGTTTAATTGAGTCAAATTTCAAATTTGTTTGGTTAGAATTAGGTTCGCATGTAGTCACAAATTAGATTCTTGATCTAGTGGTTATAAGTCCTAGTAGATAAGAAAAGAAACAACCATTTAATTGGGGGGAAAAAGACATTTAAAGAAGTCTTCAGCTTGAGAGAGAACAATTGGATCAGCAAGTGAAGTTTTCCTCTTACCGAATATGCCCAAATGAGCAGATATGATATGTAATTAAGCCAGATAAAGAACTAACACTTGGACCTATGGTCCATAAAAATATCTAAAAGAACTATATCAAAGTATTATAGATAGAATTTATAATATGCGAAATAAGGTAAGGAAACATATTAACAGAAAAGATATGAACAAGCAAGCTTTGCAGAAAACATACACCAAAAGATAGCCACAACTGCTAAAATATAGGCGCCCATGAGGATCGATACCCAAAACCTCTGCTCCTCGTGAAGTCTTTGACAACTTTGTCAATCCATCACGTTTGTCCATCAAGCACTCAGGACAGTACCAATCACCTTCAGGCAAAAGATCTTTAGCAACTCCAACACATCTAGAATGAAATGCAGCAGGACAGCCATCGCAGCATATCAAGCTACCATCCATCCCGCAGAGACAACAGTCATCACTGTTTCCATCAGCAGTTTCTTCAGGCATCTCCTGGACCAAAGAGGCCTCCAAACCAGTTATAGCTAATCCGATCCTATTCTTATAAACATTGTTATAGGCATCCACATTAATTTCACAGTCAGTCAACCTTATATTGAGTTCTGATCTCATGCCATCGACTTCCATAACATCATCACACAAGCAGCGAAGCATCTCAAGCTTTACACTAGCTGGCTGCATGTAATACTCTGCAGCCATAATATTTGGATGTGTAAGCTTGACAAGAGATTTCATTGTTGAACCATGAATTAGTGAGTATCCAGCAAGATATACAGGCCAGGTAACTAAGTCCAATAGCTCCCAATTTAGAGTCCTGAAAAGAGAAGCAGGTTGTGATCACTATTTAAACCACTAAACAAAATTAAAATGATCAAACAATCTACTAATACATTTCAAAGGTATAAGTTGTAAACAAATATAAGAAAGTACCTAAGGGAATCAGTAGCTGGCTGATATCCTTCTTCAGAAAGGAGCTCCAAGTGTTGCTTCAATGTTTGTAAGATTGAAAAATGTATATGATCAATCAAAGAATTAGGATATTCACACCTTAGAGCTGACAAAAACATTGGTAGACTGAACGGACTCAAGAATAAAACCCTGCTGAAGGACCTCAAAAGAGTGTAAACAGAAAAGAAATCAAGAATGGGCAGACGATTCAAATCCAAGTCACTAGAAGATGGTGGCAGTTCTGGCTTGGGATCCTCAGGAACCACATGATGATCTTTCTCGTCCAACAGACAATTTTGAAATTCTGACTCGCTCTTTAAGATGTGGCTGTGAAGAGGATCCGAAGGACATAATGCTGCAGCACTTGCTCTACGAGCACTCCTTCTCAAAGGCATATCTTGCAGAGAGTATATTTTTCCAGATAGTCTTCGCCTCTTTTGAGGGCCACCTTCATCCTTTTCCACAAAACATGTAGTGTCACATCTTTGATTTTCCAAATACACGCCATCAAGTACACAGTCTTCAGATTTAGCTTCTTTTACTTTTATTTGTTCACTTCCTTTCTGATAGGCATTCCCCATGTTATGTTCCGATAATTTCCCAACTCCTATACTAGACTCATCAGCATCACCAAGATCACTTTCTGCCTCCAGCTTCTCCGCCTGAGGGGTTTCCACCAATCCCTCAGAGGAAGCATTTCCGCTAATTTCCTCCTTTGGATAACCATCGTTCCCGGTAATTTCTGCAGGTACTCTCACAATACCATTTTCCTTCAAGATCCCCTCATACCCCCCACCATTGAGCTCTGAAACTTCACCTTTCCCGCCACTACCCTGAAAAAGTCCATTTTGCTCGGACAATTCCCCGTCCTCCCCAATTAAACTCACACCTACAACCTTACCGCTTCCGAGATCAACGTCCTCGGGAAGATCCAGCTCGCTACTCGTCCGCTTCTTCGGCCACATGCTCCTATTGTTATTCTGACTTTGCCCCATCGGTGACGCCTCCTCGCCCATTTCCATTAGCATCGAAGCGATCTCGCCATAATCCACCTCCTCGGAGTCCCCATCCTCGTAGAGCACCTTGAAGTAGCCCGCGGATGGATCGTACGACTTCACGACGCCAGAGAAGGTCCCGAACCCGGGAAATATCTTCTTCACCGTCTTCCCAACCAATTCCATTTCCGGAATTAGGGTTTCGATCCGCCTCGAGAACTCCAGGCAATCAAACGCGGAGGAAGAAAACCCATAGATCGGAGTCGAAGGACGTCAGAGACGACGGGAGGTGCCCAAGTGTCGCCTTTAATTGATCGATCGTCTCCTTCCCAATGGAAATGGGGGCAAATTGGGAGGGAGCTGCTCACTGCTACAACAAAAGAAAGGTAAAATCGCATGCAAGTTAATTATTTGCATATTCACTCCTCTAAATCAAGTTTAGCATCTACATCCCTACAAAACTCTAAAATTTTGTGTTGTACCCTTGAAATAATAAAAGATATTTTTTATTTTTAAATTAAGTGAAAAATATTTATTAATAATATTTAACTTTTAATTATTAATTAAAATATTAACAAAAGTTCTACATAAATGATTTAAATATTTGGAAGAATTTATATGTGAAGTCAAAATTTTATAGAAATATATATTTGTAGTATTAAAACATGGAAGGACAAATACGCTATTCCAATATCTTTCGAAGGATAGATGTGTAAAATCACAAAACATAAAAAAGTCAAGATCTCTCAACTGTTCAAATCCCTATTCGCTGTCCCTCGGGGACGTTTTAAATTAACGTAGTCCGATGGTGCAAATGAGGCCGTGCGTAAAATGAACGGATGTGATTTGGTGATGGAATGATACGGCGGGATCGTTTACCATTTGTCGGAATATTACTGGAGGTATTGCTTAAGGTTTGTGAGAGGGTGGAGAATGGCAATTAAGAGAGTCTTTACTACAGGGGTTAAATTAAATTAATTTGAGGTTTGTGAATGCTTAGTTTGGGAGTTAACGTTTGATGGAGTCTCTAATCTATGGTTGGAGAACTAATATTAAGATGTCTTTCAATTAGTCGTTTCAAACGACTGAATGGAATTTATCTCCACATGGAAGTAAAAGATTTTATTGACTAATCTAAGTGATATCTTTAACATTTGTGAAAATACTTATGAAAAGAGAAAGTTAATTTGTGCTAATACTTTTCTTTTAATGATTAATTATTTAAGGGTCATCATGATATTTCGAAGAAGACATTCTGAAGTGAGAAATAATCATACACATTTTAATGATTTAGATAGGTAAAAGGAATATTTAGAGCAGAAGATTAATTATATTGGTGGAAGTAAGATTGACTCCTTCTTGTTTAGTGGGTTTTAATTGGATTTGATTGGTCAACGAATTATGTAGCATGTATTATCTAACCTTAAAATGTGATGCATATTAATTTGATTTAACTAAAAACAAATAAGATAATGCTATAAATATAGACCCGTTGGAACTATTTGAGGTTCCTCAAGAAGGTTTATTGGAGTCAAAAATAACAAAAATCCATATATGTTTTGTTACCGCAAAGAATTTGGGGTTTAAAGGCTTTAAAGAAACTATTATAAATTGATAGTCTCAAGTCAGCATATAGATCACACTTTGAAGTCTCTATTCACTTTATATGTAACATTAACAGTGACTCTTATCAGATAGTTATTGTGCCTTGAAATTTTGATGTTTTCATTTGACTAAGTTAGAAGGATTTTTCTTTTTTTCTTTTTAAATCCTATATCAGTCATTTTGGAATTAAAGTTTGAGTGGCATAAAATAATATTTTTATATTTAAATATATGATTATACACATTGACTCTCTCAAAATATCTCATTGACTATAAAATATTATATATTATGTATGCCCTTATCAATCATTTTAAAAGTGGTTTGGATCTTTTGTATAATTATATATTTATGTTTATATTTTTGTCATTTTTTATTATCTAATACTTATAACAAACTAAGGATGAAAATTATATTTATTATTTGATTGTTTGAGAGTCATAATCCATCTATTCTTTCTAAGAATGCCTCCCTATACTTGAAGGTATCTCTTCAACATTGGAAAAAGTTAGCTCTTGACCTTGTAAAAATAATTAGTTTGTTGGTAAATGGTTTACTACTGAGTCCATGAATTAATTAAATGTGGTTAATGAATGATGCTTATTAAAACCTAAAGGTCTTTGAGGACTAGAGGTCAGTAGTGGACACAGAGATTATAAGTGTGTGATCAAACTACTATAAATGTGTTTTTGTCTTTCATTTTCGTTTGCTATTTGTTTGTGATGTTGCTTAAATTACAGTGTTAATTATCATGTTAATTTTATTTTGTGATGTTGCTTAAATTACAGTGTTAATTGCAAGATCTCGATTTATGAATTTTAATCGATTATTTCTCTATTCGACTATCCATTAAAGTGGCTAATATATTTAAATTTTGTATTGAATGAATGAGATTGTAAACTCTTAGTCAGTGTGATTTAAGTGGCAGTGTAATATGTAACCAAGAAAATCACTTGTACGCAATCTGTACATCGTTCTACTTCTTCCTCACTCACTGATTCATGAACTGATGCATCCCACCAAACAAAGAATAAGAATTGTTCATTATTAGGTAGAGAAGTATGCATTTAAGTTACCAGAGAAAGCCCAATAATTGTGCTTAATGTTAATCTCATTCTTCTTGTTGTAGTGGACAAAAGGAGATCATTCTGTATAGATATCTTATGTATTTTTCTGAATTATTTTAGATGTTTTAATATATTTAGAGAGAACGAATATTATTTTTTTTCTATTGTACAATAGGCTTAGAACTTGAATTTCAATTAATTAAAAATTATTTTTTTATTATATAATTGATATTAAAAAATATTATTTGATAGATAGAGAACTCGAATGGTTAAAGATTCTGTTCATTATTTTTAAATTTATGTTATTTTTATCGATTTTCATAACATTCATTTGGATATATTTTTTAAAAAATCGAATAATTTTGATAAATTCACTTATAGTGTTTCTTCTTTCTTAAAAATATGATATTACTTTTGTCTTGCCTTTGTAACACTGGTCATCATCTTTGTATTTATTCATAATTATCTTTATTCATTTCATGTTTGTGATTCACAACCCCCACTCCTAGGTCATTATATTTATTTATCGTTATCGACAATAACTAATACGTCATTGCTCTAGACCCTCTTCTTCTTCACCTATGGGCACACACCTTTGCCTTTGCTCATGGCCTGCAACCTCCTCCTTCCTCGTCTATGGCTACATGCCATCACATTTCGCTTATGGACTATAGCCTCCACCATTCACTTGCTACTCTCATCTCATCCTCATCTACTATCGTCAATGACAACCCCGCATACTCTCACCTATGACCCTCTCATTCTTTATCCATCATCATATGCCCTCGTCCTCATTTGCGACCTATGATGTCATTATATTTCTTTATTGTTATCGACAATAGCTAATACCTCATCGCTTTGGACCGTCTTTTTTCTCACCTACGGGCACACACCTTTGCTCTTGCTCATGGCCTGCAATCTCCTCCTTCCTCATCTATGATTGCGTGCTCTCATCTCTCGTTTATGGACTATAGCCTCCACTATTCACTTGCTACTCTCATCTCATCCTCGTCTATTATCCTCAATGACAACCCCGCATGCTCTCACCTATGACCCTCTCATTCCTCACCCATGATCATATACCCTCGTCCTCGTTTGCGGCCTATGGCCCCTCCTATTTGTTTATTATCCAACAATGAAAATAAAGGAAGTAGGGAGAGAAGGTGAGGACGAGGTAACAATCTAAGGTAGTGGCAACGGGCCAAGGTAAAAGCGATATTATTATTTAAAAAATATTATGCAAAGATTTTGAAAAAAATATTTTGTAATTAAAAAAAATTGGAATTTTTAAGAAATAAAAGTTCTTTATGGGACTTTACACCTTTCCCCGCGTGGGAAGAAGGCAGCCGTTTGATACGAATAGATGGCTTCATATGATCACCGTCAGATGCTACGATCCGACGGCCTGGATAGAAGCCCTAGCCGGAGCTCGAGACCTGTTTGATGATGGGCGAGATGACGGCCTTGCTCCAAAGCCGTCTTTCTTCTCCCGGCTGCTGGCAGTCGGCGCCCCAGTCGAGCATCATCCGGTGAGATCTCTCTGCCCGTCCTTCTGATCCCTTGGTAATTGTTAGCTGTTCTGAGATCAAACATGACCATTGTATTGGAATCGTATTTCGATGTTAGATATTGGAGTAGCAGTTTTATGTGTGTTTGTTACGATGAATTGCTCAACGATCTGTTCTCCCTCTTCATTTAGGTTCCAGGATGTCTACTGCATCATTCTTTTCATGTTGTCTACTGCATCATTCTTGTGCTGGTCATTCCCATCCCAACTATTGTGGCTAATGTTGGTGATAGTCTTGAAACTCTCCATAGTTGCATTATTTGCATTCTGTGATAGTTTTTATATCGAAGTGTGAGGACAAAACAATCTCTTTTTTCTTTTTAAAATTTAGTATACTTTTGAACCTTCATTCTTATCTCAGGAAGCTTTGCCTCTGCTTTCAGCTGCAAGGTATTTTGACTGACTTTTGTTTTGTGGCTTTGTCCTGGAGGCATATATTGAAGATTTCAGGGGGATATCATGTCCTGAGTTATCTTCTGGTTGACTCAGGATATCATACTACCTTACATATTTAAATAAATATGATTGCATAATATCATTTTGTTTTTTGATATGGTGTGGGTCTGGAATAGTATGGATTATATCAGACACAGATCTGATAATGACTAGATATTGCTTTTGTTTGTTTTGATTCGCAGCAGGTAGGTTTATAGCAGGTTTTTTAACCTGTTATACATGAGACCGAAGGATGAGATATAATAGATAAGTACTTGTGTTGATAGTTTGATAGTATAGACTCGTACAGACTTTAAAGGAATTTTGTTTGGATAGTATAAATAATATAGATGTGTATGAACTTGAAAGGAGTATCTCGACAATGCCATGTAGACCTCTTGTTGTTTTACATATTATTTTTTAAACTATAGCCTTAAAGGTGGTTAGGCACAAATAAAAAGAGGAGGAAGAAGAAGAATACCTTGAGGGGTCAAACTAAATACAACAAAGAAGAACAGCTTTTTTGACCAAATTGGAAGGGGAGACTAAGGCAAAATCGCATATATAGATATATCAATCAAACATTAAAACTTTAGTAATTCCACATCATTCATTTGTTGTGTGTGTCAGTATCATTCATTTGTTGTGTGTCAGTTTGTTTATGTGAATGACTCCCCCTCTGACTTTTTACTCCTCTTCTCAGTAGGGGTTTCCATATTTGAAAGACACCTTGTTTGTTCACAGTTATGGAAGATGACTGACTCATCATATTGAACTGGATTTTAGGATGACTGCTGTGAGTTTATGTATACTATTTTATTAGTACTAGGATTATATCACTGATCGCTGCTTTGATGTTCACTTATAATATCTTGTTTCTGTTGTGGCGATTCTTCGACATCAAACATAATTTGTATCTGGATCAATTTTAGAGGTATCTTCACTGCCAAAGGAGGGACACATACCAGTTGAGCAACCACGGATCGTATGCTCTCTCCATTTCGTCTATTTTCTGGTAACTTCTATGCATGATATAGTTGTAAAACTGCTACTATTAGATTCACATCAGTGGGGACTATCCACAAAAGAATGGATCATATTCTCTTTAATAACTTGTTTCAATATACAACTATTGGAAAAAAGAAGAAGAATATTGTCTCAAGATACAAAATAGTCGATCTTCAAGTGCCTTAGGTTGGTAAATTATGTTAAAATAAAGGATCTTCCTGTTATATTGGGATGAACTTTAGTAACTTACACCTTGTGTTGGACAACATTGTTGAAGCAATCATAGCTCCAGGCATCTAATAAGAAGGTTTGTTATTGAACATTGTTATTATCATCTTAACCTTAGTATTTGCAAAAATTAAGTTTTTTGTAGGGGGCCCATATAAAAAGAAATGGGCCTATGAATTGAAAATTGATGTGATGTTATTTGTCTTCTTGGTTCTCAAATCAAAATAAATTTAATTATGGTTCATCTGGTTCTTCTCTTTTCTTGTATCTATGCTTTGTCTTATCAAGTTTTTTCACAGTATTGTATTGGTAACTTAATAATGCCTTATGAGGTTATCTTTGTAGCCAGTTCAAATTACATAGTTCAGTTGTAGTTGATGTCTTATCGAATCCATAATCTAGAATTATGTATAGTGTATATGCACTATCTTGTGATTTCTATTTTTGCTAGCTTGTATATAAAATATAATATGTTGACTCCTTATTGTATTTCTGTTTTTAGACCAGTGTACATGTTAGAACTCTACTAGTTTGTAATAGTTGGTGATGCCTCCTGAAAGAACATTTTTTACTGTTGTATTGCTTTAATGTCTTTTCTTTATTTTGCTTTAGTTGATTCACAGCCAACCATGGAAGAAACTATCCTACTAGGTGATGACCTTATGCTGGGGCTTCCTTCACCTATCATTCCCCCTGAGATTGCATCTCATGTTCTTGAAGGTGTTGAGTTATGTGATGGAGTTTTAAGGAATCTTTTCTTATTAAAGTGATAGCGGATCATCTCATATAACTCTATGGTGGCGAGTGCTAGGGGCCATCTTGTCTCCAAAGAACTATGATTGCTATCGAGTCAGTGATCTTTATTTTGGAAATAAAAGGGAAAGTCATTTAGTAAATGCCTTGAACTTGCAAATCAACAATATCGAGCCATTTTGCCTGATTGTCTTGTATCAACAGTGTGCTGAGAAAAGGGTCGGTCACATTTATGTATTTTTGTGTTTTACGGAAATTGGATTGGTTTTTGCAACTTGCTACTTGACTTGTCAATTTGGATTGAAATGCTAACAGGATAAGTAGTTAAGACAGAGGCTCTTACATAGTGAGCATAAGTTGGGGTTGTCCATGCCCTTTACTGCAGCAAAGGAAAGAGCTGCTGAACTCCAATTGGAGGTTACATCTTTGGAAAGGTGCAATCTTTTACCTTTTATTGTCTTCTGATACTTGGTGGTCAACAACCTTATGGAGAATGGAAAAATGAAAAGACCTTTTATTGTGTCACTCATGTAGGTTCTCATGGAACATTTATGTAATCACAGTCAATTAAGTAGCCAGAATTGCATCTGTTGTATCTACAAAAAAATGTGGATTGACATTTTATCTACTCTACCCCTTGTTTTGCTTGTCCAACTTTTTGGATTAATCTGATATGAGCCAAAGGAACGCAAAACTATGTGACCCTTTCTTTTCTTTACTGACCTATTAAGTATTCAGTCAAAGTGCATATTCTTGATTAGTAACTGCTTATATTTAGGAAAACAATGTCCTTGTAGAATCTCGGTAATGTCTGCTCAGTGTATCTTAGAGTTGGAAGAAAATCCAGTATCTACAATACAGAGCAATAGTTACTAGCTAAGTATGAAGTTTCATTCATCCTATGCTCTTCTTTAGGCACATGATTCTTGCAAGTGGAATTGAAATCATGGAAGGATTTCACCAGCGCTGGAGTTTGCATGGACGTCTTGAGGATACTAAGTACTCATGTTTTCTTACAATTTATGAATTCTCTTTATTAAGATATGTTTCATATGATTTGACATCACAATTATATGGAGTCCAACTACCATTCATATGTGTGTGTGTGTTTGATATTTTTATTTTGACATGTATAATGTCATGTCACTCTATCTTATGTGATGTTATCAGAATATAAAGCAATATAAAATGTAAAAACCTTTGAGAACCAGGAGTTCAGTTTAACATCATTGTCTCAATTGACATCAAATATCTAATACTTAATGAGTTCCATAGTTGTTTGACTTGTGGGTATATGTACAATTCTTGGGATTGGATGCGAAGGGAATAGGTTACCACCTTGGAAACAAATACAATTTTATGCTCCTGCAGGTTTGTAGATTTGATTAGACTTAAGTTTTCTAAACCTGAAAGTCATCTGTATCAGAACCAAAGCTCTATTTACTCTTTGTTTTTTGCTATTGTTTGATTTCAGACTTTTTTTTTATGTGTAGAAGAAGATTGGAAGCTTTAAACTGGGGAATTGTGAAAAGGAAACCTGGCAACATCCAAGGAGAGCCTAAAGGAGATGCAGTTAGGAAGAAATGGTTTTTTCGGTAGATTTGTTTGTGTTCTTGTGATTTCTGGTAAGTAGGCCTCCAAGTGCATGTTAGTCTGCTTTTTGACTTTCTATATACAAAAGTCTTTAGAACTGTTGTCACTGTGCTTTTCATTTTGAACTTGTAGAGCAATGATTTGCTTTGGCGTAATTGTTTTGACCCTTTTTATTTTTGCTTAGAGTATGTTCTAGTTGCAACTAATTGAGGTATTCTACCAAAATAAAACCAATAATGGTTGATGCTAGTTATTGCTGCTTTTCTGAGAACTAAATTTCATACTTGACGTTGTGATCTTTTCTAAATGTTCAGCATAAATGTTCAGCATTATATGATGATCGAAGATCTGTTTTTTTGGAGAATAGAAATTTAATTGTATCCTTCCTCTTCGAGTCTTTCTAGGCAAGAGTTGACTTGTTGATGCTAATCAACAAGTCAACAATGGTATGGACATATACAAAAGGAGATCTATTGATATTGTGATTATCTTAATTTTTCAACAATAGTATGGACAGGACTAGATATAGAAGAGTATACTATAGTTACAATAATGTAATAAATCCCAAATCCAATGTTGTGATCGAGTGTAATATTTAAAATGCACTGAGAAAGATTAAATAAATAAAAACTAACACAGGAGGCCAACATGACTTTTCTTCAACTATTGAAGAGGCAGTTTCAGTAAAATATATAGTCTTCTTCAATCATCTTCTATTGCTATAAGACAATTCTTGGATCACATACTAAGATTTCCTTCCCCTGTACATGCCTTGAGAGTCTGCTTATATATATCAGACACCAGTCAACAAGCAATAAATTCCCACCCGTTCTGTTCTCTCTCTCTCTCTCTCTCTTACATTATAACAGCGCAACTTCAGGAACTTGCAATAAATAATATTGCTTGGACGATGACCCCTCAATAAAAATAGAAGATGATTAAAAGAAAATGGCAAAGTAACAATGGGTGCTCTCTATGGTTCTTATTTACCTTTGCCTTGGATTTTGGAAGGGCAGAGGGATGACCCTTGGTCTGTAAGGATGCCACTGCATGATCTTGGAGCAATCAGCAGGAATGCCTTTCAACTTGATATCATCATCTCCTATTACCTTTTGGACAAACTTCATTGAGTCCTGCAGTTGCAATCACCAGAAATATATCAATGGTTTAGAATTTAGAGAGAGAGAGAGAGAGAGAGAGAGGAGGAGGAGGAGGAGGGGATCAATAAGTTCTGCCACATCTGCTGCAAAAGATTAAAGTTACAGAATGGTGGCAATTGGTAATTAGCTCCCTTGGGCAGTATTTGGTAGAGGCTGCTGTCTACTAGAGAGATGGTGAGACGCAATGAAATAACATAAAGCTCATCAAGTAACAAGCAACATGCTAACTTGCGATGTGTCGGGCACCGATGTGGGGCGGCCCCATCTCTCAGGATCCCACAGAATCGTACTATTGAACGCAAAGGCTGATATGTCGATCTTTAGAGGTTTCCCCTTCATGTCGGCATCGGTCATCGGACGCCTAACAGTGGCTTTGTCATTGCTCGAGTCCTTGAAGAGCCATCCCACGACCTTGGAAGAGCTGCAAACCGGCCCATCCACCACCACTCTTCTCCTGTTCGCCGATGCCGTCGCCAATGGCCAAGTCCCAAAAACCCTGCATTTGTTGATCAGAAGAGCTTTTACTACGGGGAGGGAAATGTCGAGAGAAGCATTTCGATGTAGCACAGAAGGATCTCAGCTAATGCTGCAGACTCCTTTCGATACCAAACTGCATTCGGGTGTTCTTGAAGTCGACAAAATGAGGACAGAAGGCGGAGGAGATGCAGATGGGAGAGAAAGCATACTTAATCTGTCTGATCTCTTCGAAGAATTCGAGATCGTAGACGTTGGATGCGTCTGCGAAGTGAACGACCCCGGCAAGCCGGTGATACTCCACATGATTCAGCGCCACGTTCCTCTGGTGGTCGGCCTCCGCCGCCGGGTCAGTAAAGTTCTTCTCGAACGTCAGGTGCCTGTACATGACGCCGGTCTTCCTCAGCATCTCGGCCGTCACGGGGGCTGCGGCGCGGGCTTGGACGACGATCCAGAGCAGCGGCGGGGGCACCAGCTTCAAGGTGCAGGCTAGTCTCCTCGAGAATGCCTCTTGCAGCCTGTCGTCGGAGCGAGTCGTCGTTATGATGATCAGTTGCCGATCCAAATGCGGCTCAGGAGATTCCCCCACTGGAATCTCAGCCATTACGCTCCGGTTGGCGATGCCAGGGTCGGCGAGCTTCTCCAAGGCAGGCACGGGCTTCGTCGGCCGGTCAGAGGAGCCGATGCGGCGGGAGAAGATGGAGGCGGTGCTCGCGGGGGCAAAGCCGGTGAAGAAGCCCATCACGAAGCACAAGGCGAAGTGGATGAGGGCCTTCTTCCACAGCTGGATCCTCTTCCTCGGTCGGTCGAACGAGCCCATGTTCCGTTCCTCTTAAGGATTTGGCTCAAAGAGGAGGCGGCAAAGAGGGGACAACCGCGCCGGGGAACAGATAGAGAGAGTTCTACTACTTAATAATGGGGTGGGAGTTGAAGGGGAAGGTTGCGGTTGGTGACAGTTTTAAAAGCGCGGGAGCGCAACGGTCGAATTGACCAAGGCTTGCTGTGTGGTGGTGATGATGATGTCTTTTGGTTGAGCTATCATTATTAGTCACCAACTTCATCTCTCTTGTTCCTCAATAGAGAAGCTGTATCTGCTTTCCTTTGCTGCAGTGCATGAAGTCATTTCTTGAAGCTAAAGAAATTATAAAGGCCAAGGGGAGCAGCAAATTTGCTGGTGGGATGTGAAGGCACCACCTAATTTGTGATCTTTTGTTTGAAGCAAGCAAGCCAACCCATTCAATTTAATGCTGCTTAACCTCAATTTCTATGTGCCACTTGTTGCAGGGCAACAACAAAAGAGAAACACCAATGCATGGGTTTGTGTTTGCAAACAAACAACTCTCTCCCTTGTATTGTAGTTAGCACCAAAGTGTCACACAGCACATAGGAGGAGTAATGTAATTGTGGACTGGTAGAAATGGAGAGTGTTGAAGCCATGAGATCGGTACTTGTTCGGACTGATGACATGGTCATCTCCTCCCTTCTAAATGAAGCTTAGCTCACATCTAATATAACTTTATGATCATTTTGTGATCATATACAGAGAAATGATGTAGCTTTCACGAATCCATGCAACTCTTTTAGAACATTCTTTGTCACGATCATGAAGCTTTGGTTCTGACTTTGTTCGCTACTCCACTTAATATTTTGTATGTTATTGTTTACGAATATAATATTTATCATATTCGATGATAGGTTGAGAGAACAATATAATATTTATCATATTTTTATAATAAAAGTATTTTTTTTCTTTAATAAAATTTTATTACGAATAATAATATAAGAAAAATTAGTACCTAAAATGTTACTTTGGTGGTGATATACTCACTTATCGGGTTGAGAGCTTGAAATTTCATCCGATATAATTTACTCCTAAAATCAGATCAATGATGAAGTTGGATACAAAACTTTATATATAGATATAATATTTGAGAGTAAGCGTACCTATCAACCTATAAGAATCCATATCTTTTTCTACCTATACTTTTTGACCAACTCATTGTAGTGTTTTGGTCGCTACTTTGTTTCTCTCAAACAATATTCTTTCTCTTACTTAGATAACTCAGAAGAAGATAGATATTATAATCCCTTGTAAATTGATAAGTTTTAAATTATTTTATAAAAAATTAGTACTTAAAATATTATTTTGGTAGTGATATACTCACTCATCCGGTTAAGCACTCGAAATCTTATCCAATATAATTTATACCTAAAATCGAATTGAAGTTGGATACATAACTTTATATATAAATATAATATTTTAATATAAGTGTACCTATCAATCTAGAAGAATCCATATCTTAGTCTACCTTTATTTTTTGACCAACTCATTGTAATGTTCTTAAGGATAGATACTCTTTAATAGCTTGCTTAGGATTTTTTTCTATTTGTTACTTTTCTCATTTTTATAAAAAGTTTATTATTTTTAAAGATAGAAAAAAGAAAAAAAGGATATATACATTCATGCATAGGGGATCCATGCATGAAGTTATCTTTCAGCTAACTTACAATGGCTCGAGGCAATGTACACGTATTCACAACATGAATTAGTTTGGTCCAAAACCAATGACCTTGATTGATGCAGATCATCAATTGCCTTTTTCAAGCTTAGACTGAGTTGGATCGGATATTCCACCTCATAGTGTCTCTCCTCCTCTTCGTCGTAAGAGTATCAAGGTATCACGAAACCTCATCTACGAAGTCCACAGTGGTATGATGGCCGAGTTGGCTTTGATGGAGAAGTGCCGTCCAACCTTCCAGGTTGACAATCAGCAAAAGCCAGCGAGAGAGAGAGAGAGAGAGAGAGAGAGAGTTCTCTCGGCATCATCATCAGTACGCCATCCTGTCTGAACGAAGGAACCGAAGAGAGAGACAGGTGGTGCGATACAAAGAAAGCGCAGGGAGCAATAGAAAGATGGAGAAAAGCTTCGCATGTCTGCAGCAGTATTGGGAGCATATCATCTCCATCGCATCCCAATCCATTTCCGGGACCGACCGAGCTAGTGGGAACTTGCCAAGATCCCAGCAACAAGTGAATGTGTGTGCATGCAGGTAGCCGCGGTTTGGATTTGATGTGGACTGTTGTTGAAAGGTCGAAGAAAATGAGTTGGACCTAAGAGTGGGACCCATCAGATATGACCATCTTCGATGAACTCAATATTTCGATATCTTGAAAAATGCAAGATGAGAATATTTTAGATATCTTGGAAGAAGATAGATATTATAATCCGATAAGTTGTAAGGTATTTTATAAGAAAAAATATCATCTAAAAATCTAAAGAAATCCTCATTTTTTCGGGAGCCATGGAAGGTTGCTTTCTTGTGCGCCCGCGTGCATGCGGCACCACATCTCCCCTTCCGTCCGCAGCTTCACTCGCACCCCACACACTGCTGGAAACTTGCGGCAGACGACGACGACGACGACGACACGACCCATTCCAAGTCTCCGCTTATGAAGGCCGGCAGGTCTTTGGAAGCGCAACGTTTTCAGCACTGCAACGACGATGGCGCAATCAATTCAGATGGGCTAATTGGTCCATCGGTCGATGCCGCCGCCGCCGCCGCATAGTCTTTCACATTGCACGCAGTTCATTTCGTGGCCCTTCAGTTGGAGAAATGGAATGTTCTACCTTTTAAGGCTATGACCTGCTGTAAGAACAAAAGTACTCGGAAAGTATGAGTTAGTTTAATGCATGGAAGCTGTGTTCGAGGTGATCGATTCTGCTTGTTGATGAGGATGAATCCATGTGCACAAAGTTCTCATTTTGGTGATTGTGACAACCACAACTTGTTCATCCTGCATCTTGTGCAATTTGAGTTCTTCATGAAGAAAATTTTCTTATCAGTATATGTGACTTCAAGCGGTGCCACAAATAATGAAGGGTTTAAGGCAAATAGCCAGTCAATGATATGAAGGCACATTGACCTGAGACTGGCTATACCGTGGTTGATTACTAGAGTAACCAAACTTATCAGTGCTTTTAATTACGTTTTGTTCATTTAATATTGCACTTAGAATAGCTACTTGTGATTGACAGCATGATTTGGCTACTTTTGACCACAAGCTGATATCAAATACTGTTGGAAAAATAGGACTAAGAAGTCAATCAAAACATTCAATTAGCAGATACTTTGTGTGCTGTAAACATTAAAAGTAATAAATTCAAAAGATGCAATTTTTTTTTTTTGAGATTTAAGAGTCATTTTTCTCATGTCAAAATCAATAGTAAAAACTTGACGAGTTTCTCACTGAGATTATTTTCGATACTTAAACTGGTATTTCGGATTCACATCCATCGTATTGATCAGGTTTTGTCATGTCAAAATTAATAGTAAAAACTTGACGATGCTCTCATTGAGAGGTTATTTTCGTTACTTAAATTGATATCTCGGATTCACATCCATCGTATTAATCGGGTCATATTCTAATAAGATGTGCCTAATGTCTGTTTGAATTAATTTATGTCAAAATAAATAGTCAAAAATAATTATTATACACAGACAATAAACTAATAAGAGAGATTCATATAGGTTTTGCAATTTTCCTAATTTTCTATGCCTCTGCTAAATTTGTACCCGCTGAGACTACACAGCAGACCGGGATCTGACGCAAATGTTCTAACCTGCTGACGTCATATCTGTCAGCAATGGCGTCGTAGTCTCCCCCCCCCCCCCCCCTTATTTTCCCCCTCCGGGGCAAGAACGAGCCACCATTTCCATTCAAGAGTCCATATTAGTCTCTCCTCCCTCTTTCCACCTCCTGCCATGGATTCCAGCGACACAACCACCACCGGCTTCCATCACGTTTCTTCCTCCCCATCATCTTCTCCCATCTCATCTCCTCCGTCCCTCCCCGCCACCCCGACGACAGTAGCCATCCACAGCCCCTGTGCCGCCTGCAAGATCCTCCGCCGGCGATGCGCCGACAACTGCGTTCTCGCGCCTTATTTCCCGCCGACAGAGCCGCTCAAGTTCACCACCGCGCATCGCGTGTTCGGTGCCAGCAACATCATCAAACTGTTGCAGGTAAACTGCCTCCGTTAAGTCTTCCTCACAAAGTTTCCTTCTGTCTCTATATATATGTCCTACGGCACTTCAATTGGATTCGACACTCTCAGGATCTCCCGGAAAACCAGAGGGCGGACGCCGTGAGCAGCATGGTGTACGAGGCGAAGGCCCGGATCCGAGATCCGGTCTACGGGTGCACTGGTGCCGTATGCCAGCTTCAGAAGCAGGTGGATGAGCTCCAAGCGCAGCTGGCACGGGCGAAAGCCGAGCTCACCAACCTGCAAGCCCAGCACGGGAACCTGCTCGCATTAATCTGCATGGAAATGGCTCGAACACAGCAAGACTGCACGCCTCAGTCCGTCGATGACGCCCTCGGTGCCAGCCCTTGCATGTTTCAGAGCGATGCTGACTTCCTCGATGAGATCAGCCAGGGCTTAGTTTGGGATGAACCCCACTGGCTATGATTCACGGTTCTGAAACCCATGTACACTGCTGATTAATAATCCAGTCGTCTGATGATGAGAGATAAATGATTTGTATTTGCATTGCTTTTAGCGATGAACGATTACTGTTTCCCTCTAAAGAATAAGATTCTCTGCAGCAATTATGTTGATGCGATTTGGACTAAATCCAAATTCTAGACCAGTGGAACAATCTGTAAAGGCCAGCTTCGTGTGCTTGACATTATAAGCTTAGACGCAGAGAATTCCATGAAAGAGGAAAGCTGCATGCGACACATGTCAGCTTCACCGAATTATAATCTCCTCACCGAGTAGAATTTGATGCTTACGAACTCGGAAGAGTCCTCTTCCTATAACTTGGGGTGGAAATTCTAAGCTTGTAGTCCATATCTTTATCACCACGCAATGATCAAGCAGTTGGGTGCAAGCAATAATCCATCAAGAAAAGTTGGTACTTGGCCACAGAATAACTTCTTCTTCGTCTTTTAGTCACTATTGGAGTCAAAGTTGGTACTTGGCCACAGAATAACTTCTTCGTCTTTTAGTCACTATTGGAGTCGTAATTCTATACCTTTTAGGTTAGTTGATTTACCACCTCTAAGGATGCCACCATGCGTCATGTGTACGAGTCCAAGTCTTGTAGACCTACCGTGTCAGCATCACGCAATACTCCATTGACGAAGCTTGAAGCTGGAGATCATGTACTGCAATTCCATAAAATGCTTGACTAGAGATCACAGAAGTATCTTAGATCAACCAGTGCCAAAACCTAAAGTGGTTGACAATACGAGTCCTCACCATTAGATAACAATATAAATTCTAGAATATGAACTGTATTGCATGTAAGATGGTCACTGAATGCAGATAATTTGACTCCGAGTGCTCATAAATTCAACGTATACACAGGAAAAACTGAAGAGTGGTATACTTCAAACTTAGGGTGTCAAGTCTGCCAACTTTCTTCTTTTGCCTCTTGTGAAACCTACGACTTGGGGTTTGATGGTAACGAGAGAGAACAAAAGTCAGGTAACCCAGTGGAGAAGGTGGGCAGAGAAGACTGTCTTCAAGCACTGTCTTAACTATTAGATAGTCATATACTTTTTACAGTTCAAATGTGGATTTTAAATGGCATGTCTTAGCGATTTATAGTAGCATTTCATTATGGTTTTTCTTTGTTCATATCCGAAATCATGTAGTGAAATGAGTTCTGTTTCAGTTTGTCTTTCTTACATATGTTCTAATCACTGGACTTGAGGTATATTAATTAGCATATTAGTATGTGGGTCACTCAGCCAAGATACAGGAGCTGCATCTTCCATTATCTGCACATGCTAAAGTCTCATAACATACATTGCAGATTGCAAGGATTGATGCTGCTAATCCATCCAAAACTCGAGATTTTTTAGGAAGATAAATCCTTGCAGGAGCCTTCCTTTCATTTTGCTATCTATCTATCTATCTATCTTTCAAACTTGGATATAGGAAACATGCCTTCAGAAACATATGTGAAAAGTTGCAGGTTATGATCTGCACCACTTAAAAATGAGTCGAACACCGAAGAAACATGAAATTTGTGGTACACATGATGTGTGGCACTGACTGTTTTATTAGAAAGGAGATAGAGAAGAAATTACTGAAGAATAATAATTGAAGATGCTTCAATACATTAACATGTTCCCTCTCCTATTTATAGGATTAGGAGGAATGATTTCCCTAAAGGATTTTCCTCAACCAGTGAAACGGACGTTGGTGCAGAGTGGTAGTAGAGAAATAGTTGGCGCAGAGTGACAGTAGAGAAAATAGTTGTCATTCGTCGAGGAGGAGCAATAGTGATGAGTGGCAACAAGAAGACAGCTTGCTATGTTCCCTCTCCTATTTATATAGGATTAGGAGGAAGGATTTCTCTCAATAGAATAAGAAGATTTTTCTCAACAGAATAGAAAGATTTTCTATCATGTTTCAGGTACCAAATCTTGTGCTATCAATCATACTGATAAGTAGATGTGAAAGGAAGTATAAGCAGAAGCTGATAATTAAGAAAGGGTTAGCAGAAGAGAGAGTATGAAAACAACAAGATGAAGTCTGCTTACCGTGTGGGGTACCTATTTGTCTCAGAAAGTTCCTCATCACACAGTCTCTCCAAGCTGCACGGGACCCTTCAGCAATTGATATGCATGTCACTTTATGGAGCAGTTCTAACCTGTGGAAAATGGCAGGTTCCTTTCTCACTCTGGACAGTGGTTTCAGATGCGATCACAGATGCCCCAGGCTGCGCTTTGCATCCACACCCAACCCTTGCTTTCTCACTTGGAGCATGAAGCAGCAGAGTTCAGTCTTGATGCTGCTGCTGGATAAGTCCCCATAGAGCTGTTTGCTTCCTTCTTCTTCTTCTTCTTCTTCTTCTTCAGATCAGCAGCAGTATTTCTCCGATACTGCTTACTCTGCTGCTGAGAAAATATCATGAAGCTTCAAGAAGCATCATGGCTCTCAAGTTAAAAGTGAGGGGTAGGAGTCTAGAAGTGATAGTAGTTCTGCTGGAATTCAAAGATCCCATCGAATTGGAAATACAATACCAACTAAATAGCATCCTTCAAAAGCCACTAAGAACAGCATTTTATTTTTGGGAGGAAAGAAAGGTAAGAAACTGATTTGTAAAGGATGAGTTCAAACTTATCTACAAATATGGATTTTATAAGATAGCAAGTCCAGTACATACTCAAAGGCAACTCCACCTGCTCTACTCACGAATGAGAACTTGCTGCAAGAACTGGGAGATCGCCTACTTCACCATACAAACACTGGACGGAGAGATAGGCGACTGCTGCGAGACTCGACTGCCTTCACTCAGTCTCCATAAGATCTATGCTTTCAAGCCTGCAGAACTATCACAGCATTCACAAGGCTAAAGCAGATAACCTCCGCTAGCAAAAATGGACGATCGCAAAGACCATAACTTCCCAACGATGAAAATTCTCGAGCGAGCTCAAGATTGACGCTTCCAAAAAAATTTAGAGAATCAACGAAATATATTTATTAGCAATGATGATGATTCCATCATAATAGTTCATCTCAAAGGCACAAGAACTAGGGAATTTCCGCATGAAATCATCTCAAATTCTCCATTACATTACTTTTGATGTCATCCGTCAGCATAGTTTAAATGCGTTTGATTAATTTTGATGACAAGATTGGCATGCTAATCTTGATATTGTTTCAAAAACACTTGTATCTATCAAATCTTAATTAAGATTTTGTAATAAAGAGAAGATGCTGGCAGAATCCAAGGTAAATTATGCTCAGAACTGGCAAAATAGAGTGTCATCGGAAAGCTAAATGAGTCTCGAGTTGGGCAACTTTTCGAGTTCCCATACGACGTTATGGTCCAAATAATAATTTGGGATCTTTTAAAGTCCTTTTAATTTGCCGTACGTCAACGAACTTTGATGCTTAAAAGTTCGTGTTGTCTTGGAAATCTCCCAAGTTGGAGTCCACATGAACTCCCAAGGAATGCTGGAAGAGTAGTAGTTTATATCCCTTTGATAGCACAGCACCTATTTGGTTACCAATCTGCTAATTTCTGGATGCATAATCCATGTAGCTTTGTTGATTTAGATACATACTGTATCTCGTTCTACAACGGTTCTTTAATTTTGAAAGCAAAAGAGAAGTAAAGGTGAATAAAAAATATTACTCCAATTCATGTGATATTGAGAATTGGTGGAAAAAGAGAGTCCAAACTCCGCTGGGAAATCCCGAAACAGAAACAGAGGAAGAACAAAATTTGATGCAGCACATACACATCCTGCTTCCCAAACAGTCGTGCATTGAAGAGGGTCAAAAAGATCATATACATGTACAACATTTCTGGAGGAAATGGATAGGGAACACTAAAGAAGAAGAAGAAGAAGAAGAAATGAGGAAACGAAGTCAATCGTAGCGTTTGCACCTCCATGCTGCAATGGAGAAGAGCGGTCGGTCCTGCCAGCACAACAGGAAGCACCCGTTCTCCTCCTTCACCTTGTAACCCTCGCAGCCGAAGCTCTGCAGCAGTCTCCTCGCTTGCAGGAGGCCGTAGTAGCTGAGAGGCAGCGGTCCGAACCCGGCCATGTCCATCCTCTGCGCCCACCTCTCCAGCTTCTCGTGCCGCTCCTTCCTCTCCCACCCCTCGCACGCGATGATGTTCTTGATCTCCTCCCCCAACAGCATCTTCTCCACCCGCAGCCGCTCGACGGACTGCCTCGGCACCGTCGAGTCCAGGCAGTCGAACAGGGCGGCGTAGTAGAAGAGAGCCTCCACGAACCGCTCGTTCAGCGCCGGCACGTTGTGGTTGGACTCCTGCTCCGTCACCACCATGATCTTGGGCGACAGACCCCACAGCGACGCCAGGAAGCTCTCCATCCTCGCCGGCGACGATGCCGGTGCGAACGGCGATGACAGCGCCGACTCCGTGCTCGGGCTGTATCCGTTCGCGGCGTGGTCCTTCTCGAGGTAATCCCCTAAGGTCAGCTGGCTGACTGGCGCAGTTCTTCGTGCCTGCCGAGGGTCGCCGGCGCCGTCGTTGCTTGCGAGCAGGGAATGCAGCTGGAGGACTGTGCTGATGGCCAACGCCTCCCCGGTCTTGACGCGGAGGCTCTCGACGTCGAGGTTGTCAAGCCTGCTCACCACGGCGTTGAATTGGAACGGGATGTCGAGCCGCTCGGCCTCATCCGATAGGCGCGCCGCCGTGTGGTTGAGCAGCTCCTTGTGCTCGTGCACGCCGGTGATCTTCAAGTGTGGCGGGCCCTCCGGCCGCGCCCGTAGCCCTTGGAGGAGGGAGATCCACTGGGTGGGGTCGGACGCGTTGAGGTCGACGACGTGGACCACCCTCTCGCCCTCCATCGCCTCTATGATCGCCTGGTTGGAGACGACATACGACAGGCGGAGGAAGGGGCAGAGGTCGAGGAAATGGCGGCGGGCCGCGGCGGCCTCCGCGAGAGGCAGGACGACGGCGCGGGTGGAGTCGAGGGCGTGGTAGAGGCCCGGCCAGAGGCGGAGGGCGCGGCGGGCGAGGGCCTCGGTGAAGTGCGAGGCGATGCGTTGCATGGCGTCGCCATCGGGGGCGGCAAGCAGCGCGATCTGCTCCAGGAAGGCGTTGGCGCGGTCGATGCTGCCGGCGGCGACGTGGTTGGCGCAGTTGAGGAGGAGGTGGATGAGGCAGAGGCCGCGCTCGTCGGACTTAAGCTCGCGGAGCCACGGTGAGTAGGGCGACAGGGAGGGAGGGGAGAGAGACATCAGGGAGAAGGTCTTGAGAGGGGACGAAGTCACCGAGGACGACCCTTCGTCTTGCACTACGTTGGCCATCAAAGGCGCCATCGCCCACTCGATGCAGGCGTCGACAGCAAAGCACTGGCCGCAAACAGAGGACCAGACTCAACACAAGCTAACGGCCGAAGCCATCAGAGCAAGACTCGGAAGGAGGTGGGAAAGCAGGGGAATTTCGTCGAGCAGGAAGTAGGCTCAGGAAGGATCAAGCTTGTCGCAGCAGAAAAAGACGGCCAGCTCGAAGGATTACGATCTCTCCAACAAGCCTCCCGTGACAACGGATCCAAAAGCTCGCTACCTGAGACGGTAGGAAGCTGTCCTTCTCCACGGGAGATTTGCTAAGATATGCAACGACCCTGCCCTCCCTTCCGGGCCACACAAGTCTCTCTGCCGTCCCCCTCAAAAGCCAAAGCCGGTCATAAAAGCACAGCAGCCAAACGCCTCCGGTTGCGTTGGCGACAAAAGCGAAGCCTTTTGTCCGCACCGCTTCCGTGTCCTCGTCGGGAGGCCTCCGCCCCCCTTAAAATTATGACCAGGGTTTGGAGCCTTGTCCGATAGCGAGGGAATCAGCGTGGCCGCTTTATTCCGTGGCCTCGCAAGTCGCCAAGGGCACCTCAACAAAACAAAAACACCACTCGTTGTGGTTTTGTCTCTTCTCTGGGGGAGAGCAAGCGCAAGGGGGATGCGCGGGGCGGACCTGCTCCGATGGCTCCAAGCCTCTCCCCTTGTCATCTAGTGCGCGGCATGACCAGCCACATTGTCTTCATGCTACCGGGACGACGACAAGAGGAGAGGGGACTTTGGGGTGACGACAAAGATGGCGAGGGCATGGTTCCACCTGTTCGACCAATTTCCCGTTCTTTCTTCTTGCCCTATCTGTCGATCGGCTCCCGAGATCAAGAACTTTTTGGCGAATGGGTCACCGTTGAGGTTGGAATTATATGAGAGAGTTGGTGGATCGGGCAGTCTTAAGGCTGTGGCAGTCACATCTGCTTCTGATCCAAATCCCCTCTTTCGTGCACCGACTACCCCCACTCAATCAATGCATATATATCCATTCACATTTACTTCCCACCTAAATCCCACCTTTTTTTATTATTTACATAATTCTTTTAATTTTCTTTGAAATAATTAAATAGATATCCATTAGAAAATCTCTATCATTAATTCCACCCTCGATGTTATCTATCGTAGAAGTCTCGTGACAGCTATATACAATACATGACATGATTTTATACTGCATGGTATAAGATGATATTATATGATGATAAGGGGGTCTTACATGTTGATGGTAGAATGTCATGTCATCCTCATAGTTATACCAAGTCGAGCACTTTCTCAACCCCACATGTCAATAGAATATCACTGTCGATTATTACGTTAAGTAATTGCATTTATCATAATGCCTAATAATCTGACTAACTCTGAAATAACACCTAGTGATAGCCATGTAATTATCGTGTGAATTAAGCGTTTGCATACTTATGTTTATAAGCTCTTGATTACATGATTTGATTTTTCTTTCTCTCTCTCTTTTTTGATTTTTCTTTCTCTCTCTCTTTTTTTTTTGTTGAGACTTCTCTCATTCTTTTGAGCCCAACCTAAACATTAGAGCTCCAATCTGGATTTTAGGTAACTCGACTACTTCTTGACATCGACATTGAGCTTCGAGTCTCAATATATTATAAAATTAAAATATACAATAGCATGTGATACACCTTGAAATAATAAAATCAAATTCTTTAGTTATGCTTGGCTCTTCGTATGGATTAAGAAATGTCATTAATTTTATTATACTCATGGGTATTTTATCTTGAAAGAACCCTTGATCGGATCAAATTATAAAAAACATCAATCATAAAAAATCGGATAGTTTTCAACCATATCGATCAAACCATTATAATCGATGAGAAGTGGGAGATACAAAGAACTTGAATCATGTGTAATCTCATATGTGGATCACAAACATAGTCTCTTACTCAAGCTGAATGCCTCCAAATATTATGTTGATGGCTGCTAGCTTCGCTATACTGATTGCCCATACTTGGAAAGAAGAACTACAATTTCCAAAGAGAGGGAAACGCATGATAGTGAGCGAGAGAGAGAGAGAGATGGCAAAAGACATTTGAATCTGTGATGTATTACTTGTGGACTTGGAAGCGGCAAGCTCCAACAGTTGGGTTGGAAGGATGACAAAGCTTGGAGTTCTGCCTCGATGGAGACCTGTGCATGTAAATGCCATTTGTTTTTAGCAGGCAAAAGAATCGAATCGTACAGAGACAAGTCTGAAGGCCAAATTTTGTGTTGACCTGTGGCCATTGGACTTTGTTGGTGCAGGGAATAACCTTTCCCACTTCGTTTCTGTGCATCTCCTTTTGGCTGCCTCCACTGCTGAAACCAAGAACAACAAGGCACAAGACAGATGAGCAACATGATTCACGTTCCTCCCTACTGCTGCCTTTGGGAATGACTTGTGTCTTTTCTGGGCGAGGAATACATCACACCAGGAAAGCTGGGAGCAGAAACAGAGGTAGACGATGAATGCTTTTGGCTCATCTGAGAACCATCGATGGAGATGTCAAGCTTGTAGTTGTCGAGATGCAAGAAGCAAGGAATCTTAGATAGGTTCCAAAGGATAACTACATCTCTTTGGTTTTTGCGGTGCCTTGTTTAGCTTGGATAGACTCATCTGGGCATGCCATGGGCGGTGATGGCCAACACAAAGCACAAAAGAAGGCAGAAGACGTCAGGTTGAGATGTCAATCAGAACAGATGAGAGTAGGGTGGCTGTTTGAAGGTCTGTGAGTACAGACTCCTACAAACTCACAACTCAAAGATTCTTTCAATCCCTACGATCTTATTGATAGAAGATAAAGATTTTTCAGGAAATCTCTCGTCAAGAAAAATCCTCTGTTAAGAGAAATCCTTCCTCTCAATCTGTATAAATAGGAGAGGGAACATGTTAATATATTGAAGCTACTTCACTTTTTCAATAAATCTTATTCACTTCTTCAATAAAATTTTTTAAATAATTATGTTTTTCTTTATTATTCTTTTCATTATGGTATCAGAGCAGTGAGAAAAGTGAAGTTTTACTCTTGCCTTTGGCCAACGACCAACGCCCTTGCCTTCGGCCAGCGACGTAGCCACATTCCTAAGAGGCTCCATGACCAATCCTCATCTTCGGTAGCCTTCGTTAATCTGTCAACAGTCAGTGGACTTGATCTGCTTTTGCCCTACTGAGCTTATAAACCATTCTTTGCATCGATCCAAGATTAGTATTCTAATAGCACCTTGCGGGGTATGATAGAAGATAAGATTTTTCCAACTATATGAGGAAATCTCTTTATTCTGTTGAGAAAAATCTTCTATTCTGTTAAGGAAAATCTTTCTCTCAATTTGTATAAATAGGAGAGGGAAAATGTTAATGTATTGAAGCTACTTCACTTCTTCAATAAAGCTTCTTCACTTCTTCAATAAAGCTTCTTTCTTCAATAATTATGCTTTTCTTTATTATTCTTTTTATCACTTATCACTAGATTTGAAACCTTGGGTTCCCCTAGGAATACTGATATTTTATTTATTTATTTTGGGTCGGAGAAGTACAATCACTATCTACAATGTGAAAGATTTTTTCTTCAAGTCCATGAATAATTACTTATTTTATAAAATTCGATCCAATTTATTGAAATCGAGTATTCGATACAATGAAGTTGTAATTAATTGATTATTTACTTATTGAAATAATATCTTAGTTTTATATTATCACTAAAGTTATAGTTCTAGTATCGATGAAACTCAAAAGAAGTTCTAAATATCACAATGACAAACAAGGAGTATTTTAGGGATTTTGGAATTTAAGTTGTTCTATCGTAAGAACCCTAAATGATACAACCCTCCTAAAATGAGACATTCAACATGATAAAATCCAACATTGTGGGAGACATTCAACATGATGAAGAAAGTATTCGAGCTAAGAACCTTAAGATGATCTATTAATGTTCGAAAAAACATGTTAAAGTGGAATAATTTTTTTCCCACTTTGTGTATTAAAATGGGTTCCTCATCAAAATATCAACTTGATATCAAAATGAAAATATCAACCAGCACAGTATAAACAATAGAGCAATAAATCAATCACACAGTGAGACCAAATTTTTAACATGAAAAACCCAATGTGGAAAAAATCACGATACCGTAGTCCACCTCAAACTTTCACTATCAATAGTAATGATAACATGTTTATAATAAGTATTCTCTAGAATAATCAGAGGATCACAATAACATCAAGAACATAGATCTTAACTCAAGAATAGCAAATCATCATCTCATAGGATGAATCTCAAAGAATTCTAGGTCTCACAAAGTGGATATAGTAGGAAAATATCTCAAAGAGGATAAACTGTATATCAACACTATTAGGATTATAGAGATTATTGTAAGAATTCTCTGCATAAAATTTGAGCTAAAATTGATAACATTTGACTATTGATCGTCAAGCACAAAACTTAGGATGATAATCTTTTTGTCCTTTTCTGTCTCTCTCCCTGCGCGCGGCTGCTGCTGCACAGTTCGCTGCGCACACGCTGCTCACTTTTTCTCTCTCATACAACCCAACGTCGTTGCCTTATTCTTTGGTTTTTAATTTTTTTTTAATTAATGATTTGGACTCAATAGATCTAATTGTCCGAGTCTATCGGCTGGACCCAGCAATTAAAAACTTAAAAAAGGAGCTAACCCTGCAAATCTATGCCAATTTGATGGTCTTAGAAAAAAGAGAAAAAGGAGGGTTTTAAAGCAATGGAACATATAATCTTCTGCACACAGCAGGTTTTTTCTATCTTCTCCCGGTGGCCCATAAAATGGTGGCCAGCAACTCCATTTGGAGTTTGCTGAGAACACTGCAATTTCCAGCCCAATCCCCCAAATCACAGAAGATTCTTGACTTTTGGAGGAATATTTAAGTGCCGAGTCAGTTTCCAGGGACCAATTGCTTTCAATCTTGTCTCACAACATTCTCCGGTTGCAGAATATTGAGATGTTGATATGATATGTATGTATGTAACCTCTTGAGAACACTCGAGCATTGCCGAGCCTCCTGCAGCTCAAAGGAATCGAAAGCATTTGGTTGACCACATCCATATATTCTCCTCTCATATTTAGCAACTCTCTTATTGCAAGCAAGAATCCTAATGGAATGTTTCTGCTGCAAAGGATGGATGGCACAGTTGTCATTGTTTGCCTGAATGCTTGGAGAAGACTCCCAAGATGCTTGCAAATAGACGACGATCATCGCCAATCTCAAATGGATCGACCTCAGCACCGTTTTTTATTTTGAAAGAGGCGATGGATATCAAGAAATCATAGAAAAATAATAATAATAAAATGAAAAGAACATAGTGATACTCAAAACTAATTTTTCATATTAAAAAATAATACTACTGAAATAAAAACTCATCATAAGGCATACACACAATCATAATTATATCATCTAAAACATAATGGGTTAAGGTGCATGGTTTTGAAAATGGACCACTTAAGCGTATCTAAAATAATTTATATATTTTTAAAAATATAGTATATAAGTTTCTTCTGTCAAATCTAAGTTAACATGCATTAGAGTCTGTTTACGTGGCATGCTAACTCATAATAAATTATTAATATCTTTATATAATTTAAAATTTAAAATAAATCCATTTTAGCCCTTGTGGTTTTTAGTCATAGATCACTTAAACCCTTATGATTTTACTCGTATCTAGAATAACCCATACATTTTCAAAAACATAGTATATAAGCCTCTCTTGTCAAGTTTGATTTAACATACGTTAGAGTTTACTTATGTAGCATGCTAACTCATAATAAATCATTCATATAATAACATATATAATTTAAATTAAAAAAATTGAGACCACCATCAATGGTGAGAGGAGGTGTCGTCGTGGAAACGACTACCAACAGTAGCACTAAGTCGTTGTTGCCTAGCAGGGTATCGTACGCGTAGCCTATCCTACGCTGATGATAAGCTCAAGAGCTTTTAATCATGCCTCAAGTGGATATGCGTCGACTAGTTCGACGCTAGTCATGCAATGGTCTCTTGGTCCCTCTTCCCCCTCCTAAGCGTCTTCATTCCCACCGTCTCCCACTTCGTCCTCTCCTGCACCCCCACTCGTCGCGCTTACGATGTGTGATCCTATTGAATCTCAGATTTTCATGATAAAATCAATTGGTAAATTATTTGATTTAACTTATATGTTGAGATAAGTGTGTAAGATTAACTACGATAGCGATAAGGCATAAAATAGATAATAGGCCAGAGTCGAAGATTCGGACGATGTACCGAAAGTTTACCGAAAGCTCGCCAAGAGTTCGTCGGGAACTCGCTGAGAGTTTGTCGGAAGTTCGCTAAGAGTTCGTCGAGAGCTCGCCGAGAGTTCATCGGAAGCTTGCTAAGAGTTCGTCGTGATGTGTGTACTTGTGATTATTATTATTAGGGTCTACGAGCCTCCATTATATTTCTTATTTATTGTCGGGCTTGCGTGCCTATGATTAAGTTGTAATCACATGAGGAGACGTAGTGGGAGCGTGGATGCGATAGCGAGACCCACGAGACGGACGATTGCGATGCATGAAGATGCATCGAGATATCAACGAAACTGACGAGGACGAGATAGACGATCACAAGGCATGGAGATGCATCATTATACACATAGATCTTGATGTGAGTGACTACTAGTTCGGGCTTGATCATATTAGGTTGTGGTCCATGATCATCTGGTGTGATTGCTTATACATATACTAGATATGTATATATATTTGCATGCGATGTAGATATATATTAATATGTATATGTGTGACGTGTCATATTAGGAGACCAAATTATAGAAACATCTCTCTCGATAATATTAAGTCGATAAATGTGAGGCAATTAGATTGACCCATGTGACCTTCCATCGTTATAGATAGGAACCGATTCTCGATGTAGGTTGAGTTGGTCGAGGACATGGTATGCTTGGTCGAGTCCCTCGATGATATATCATCAAATTAGACTCATCTTGTAACGAAGGTATTGACTTAACCGAGCATCATGGTTGGTCGAGTCCATCGAGGACATGGTGATTCGGAGGCCGAATAGGACGGGA
>LVTN01000990.1:20049-108539 GCA_001649415.1 Musa itinerans | reverse complement strand
GAATTAGTGCAGCGGAAAATTCTTTGATTTTCGTATAAAATATTTCGTACATTCGATGAAAATCGAATTGGAAGGATAACAACTTGAAACGTGTGAGAGCGTAAGCAAGATGAGGAGAGAAGCAGTTTGCTATGAAATGATTTGCAGTTAAAGTAAATTACACAAATGAAAAGCAATCGAATATATACATATGTATTTAATGATGGCACATCCTACAAGCAAAACATGCATCATAGCAAAACAACCGAATGGTTGAATACACAACATATGTGCAGAACATGCTTTTCAATGATGCATAACCTACGTGTCAAATGTGTATCTCAACAACACATGATCGGAAGGTTGACAAACAAACCTCTCATCAAGGTCAACAACACCATCTGAATCACTTCATAGCTTAATAGCTCTATGACCTAATGACCCAAAAATAGGGAGGCTAGTGATAGATAAATAATGACATGGTAGACACGTAATCACCATGTGACAACACATGGCCGATTGCCTAATCACCATAGTCACATTGTTCGTATGCAGACAGCACATGACGGTCGAATCAAGTAACACTTAATCATCACAGACGATACATGACCGAACGATCGACCGTCCAAACCTCGTGAATGGTATAGTTAGCCAACGAGGGTGTCGAGTGCGATCGACTTCATGTCATGCCTCCACTCAAAATGCCACATGTTCCCTTCTTAGCATTGGTTATTTTGGGCGTAACCATATCCAGAATCACCTATAAAAGGGACCTCCCAAATATACTCTTACAAGACAACTCGGTTCTCAATATTGGTCAACTAGCCACGATCGATATGAACCTAAAACTAATTTAATCTAAGGGAAGAATATTTGTTAGGTATGTTTTCTAACACTAAATCTTATAGGTTCAAGTTTCTAGTGATTTTATAATCAGATTTTTTATGATTATCACTATTCATTGATAATCTTCTATTTGCCCCTCAAAGGAAAAAAAAAAAAAGCCTAAACTCAAACCTAATCGGATCAATTTCGTTGACAACCTGATTCAATGTTAATATTTGACATCGAAATTAATATTTTTGTCATCGGTTGTATCACGATAAGTTCACTCAAATATCCTTGCATGCTTTTTTCTTGCTCGATTCCACTCACTTCAGGTGAGGATAAGGAACAAGGAGAGAGACTCTTCGTACGATCATCTTGATTCCATTCACCGTCTGTGGGAATATGAACATGGAAAACTGAATATTTTGATAATATATACATCATTTTGTGGCCATTAAATGTGAATCCTAATCGAACTAAATGATATTTGATCTTCTTTTTTTTCTTATTTCATGCACAATAGGTGTCAATAACCATACGAAAAACTAGGATTTTACTTATGATTCGACCAATTAGTCATATCCGAATTCCATCAAATGATACTCAAACTAAAATTAGATGGATAAATTGCGACCGAGTACCCAAAAAACTCAACTCGCTATCCTTGTTATTTAATCATGGATATGGTATCCATGAATTGCATCATATTATTAAGTCGAATCCAAACTCATCTTATATTATTTTTAATCCGAATCTATTCCAATTTCAATTTAAATAATCAGATACTTCGGAATACATGAGAAAAAAATAATCAACGTGTTACCATCCTTATGAAGTTGATCTTAATAGGAGACACGATAGGTTATGACGTTGATTGTGATAAGAATTTGATATGATCATACCAAGTCTAAGTATATTTGAAAGGTTCATTATCTAACTTTAGTGTTAGAATTGATCATGGATTACATCTTGAAGTTGATTTGAACTAATCATCGTGCCGCCTGAGAATGAGAATCAGATCATTAGGGTGATATTTTTTGTTGTCACCTGACAACAAAGGCGACTCCAACATATGATGTTTGAGATGAAAGCAAAAGAAATATTTGAATCACAGATTATACGACTTTTATTTATAGAGAGTAGTGAAGAGAATGTTTCAAAAATAAAAGAATATTACAAGGAACCTTTTCTTCGATTGATTGAGCTTTGCATCCCGACAAATGCTCCTATTCGGTATGAGCAAGTTAATTTTGAGTTTGGACTATTCGGTATAATCGAATAGCTCTGATAATTGTGAAAATATCACTGATAATTGTGGGGTGATTGCATGTTGACCGGCTCAATCCAAGTTAGAAATATATAGTGCCAACCAAATTGGTCATATGATGACAGGTTTGACTACATATTATCATATGACAATGAGGCGTCAATCATGTCATTTACCACCTACCAGATTTGAATGCTAAAATAACTAATTAGATCAATGTCCTATTGATACCGATATCTATAAACTAATAAATATAAAAGCAAATCTCTCATTATCATATACAGACTATTCTTGAAATGATCCTCCTCGGGAGAGATGTCACGCATGTAATGTAGATAGTGGAATTATGCATCCACCTTACAACTCATGTACACAGATAAAAATGTCTCACTTACGCAAAATGATACACCTATTCAAGCTTACATACATGTATATAGTACCAATAAGTTCTGTAATCAAATGATACACTAGTATTTCCTATAGCTAAATGTCATTTGCTGCAAAACTCTGCTTCAAGCTGCATGCTAGGCAAATGCATGTATTATTTTTTTGACAACATCATACAAGCATTTATGTACATGTGACATGGCAATGCATGGTCACAAGGATCACATATCTGACGAGAAAAATTTAAGCTTAGAGAACTGCACAAAGGTATTGCAGTTGGGTATCGAACGAACTGTAGCAAGGTCTCTGCAGAGAAAACATTTGCCTGGTCTTTTCATCGAAACTTCTCGTGAAGTGACTGTAGATTACCCAACCGTTCATAACCAACCTCTTAGATCATATGTATCGATGATTATTTTTATTGAAGTGGATTAGTGATGAAAGGATGCAAATGAGGCATCATCGAATTGGCCTCTCCAGGGATTGCCACTGTTGGACCCACTACAAGCTTCCGTTCGCACTGACAAACTTGTCAGGTTACCATCCAAACTCATCTGCTGGACTTCCGCTGCCGATAGTATCTTAATGCTCTGAACACAGCTAACAAATTCCCTGTAGCAAGATAGAAGTAGCAGTTACTTCAGTGCGCCACAAAACACTTAGAGATCGAACTAATAAAGGAATTGCTAATAGTGTGAGCTTACTCCCAAGGATCATCACCAACAAGTAAGATATCATTTTCATGATCCACATAGACCAACTTCCAATCGGTTCTGTATGTATCTTCTAGTTGTCCTTCAATCCCAAACATACGTGCAAGATCACGTCGAAGGTCGTCATAACCCTTGTAACGGGTCACATCAATACACCTTCCAACAGAACCACGTTTTTGAACCTTCAGTCAAAACATGTAACTAGTATCATGAGAATATTCAACATTTTAAACAAATGTGACAATGCAGCTGCACTTCACACCGTAGAAAAGGAAATTGCAACGAGGAAAATAGGCAAGCATAGTAGGAGTTGCAACTCAAATGATGTGCCTTTTATTTCTTCATCAAATGTTACCAGCTATATTTTGCTACCTTAGAAGTCCTAATTAATATATCATAGCCCAAGTAAGCCAAGTTAGAAGGCAGTTTAATTATCTAGACTGTGGTAAAATAAATCAGTTTTCAGATTATTTCTAGGAATATCTAGAAAAAAAAAGTAATTTCTTCATATACTAAGATTTATGCATTAATATATACATACATATATACATATACATACATATACATACATATATACATATACATACATATATACATATATACATATACATACATATATACATATATACACATATACATACATATACATACATATATACATATACATACATATACATACATATATACATATACATACATATACATACATATATACATATACATACATATACATACATATATACATATACATACATATACATACATATATACATATACATACATATACATACATATATACATATACATACATAATATATATATATATATATATATATAACTCAAGTAGTTGATTGCTTAAGTATTGAGAAGAGCCAGCAAACCTTAGTCAAAGTTCGCATTCGTGGTGGTGGTGGTGGTGGTGGTTGGTTAGCCCACACTCCCCTATTAAGGACACCCTCGGTGACCACAACATCAGTCGAACACCCAGGTTTCAAGGACATGTCTGGCACACCAAATGATTGGGAACTTATATCTGCAGTGGATAACTCCGTATCAATGTCTTTCTGCTGGCCATATCCAGAAACCAGGTTCTGTATATCTTTTCTTGTGCCCAAACCTCTTGAGAGCAGGGTATCTGGCATTGTTCCAAGAAGAAAATTGTCCCTATGATCTTGACCATTACCATCCAGACAATGAGGGGGCAATGATACACCCTCATGCCCACTACCTTCTAAACAAAAAGAAGTTGTAGAAGAAGCATCTAATTGATCAGTTACAGCCAGCTGATTGGGCATCTGTATGGATTCTTTTATGTGGAACTGCTCATGCTTGGCCATCACTTGTGTCTTGCCTTGAAGTTCTGGAAGCATATTATCCAAATGTGGTGCAACTGTTTCTTCAACCAAAACCTTTTGTCCTTGCTGGACCTTACTGTGTAAGCTCAATGAATCAATGTTACTGTTAGTTGAAGGAAAGTTTGATGAACATGGAACATTGGTCCCACTGAGTGAAGACTGAGTTCTGAGAAGCAGAGGAGACTTTTGGCTATCCAGGGCACTGCTTTTGTGTGCTTGATGCAGTTGATCTGATTGAAGCGGTAAAAGATTGGAGCCATCGAGCTGCTGTTGGAAATCTTGAAAGTGTTGATTTTGCTGGGTCAGTTGCTGCGATAATTGAGATTGCAATGGTGGACTGAGCTGAGAGAGTAGCTGTTGCTGCTGAAGCTTTTGCAACATCTGCATCTGAATCTGTGGCTGCATTATATGCTGCAATTGGTCTTGCTGATTCTGCAAGAGAGAACGTTGGCATTCTAATGGTTGTTGAACTGGCAATATCTGAGGCAACGGAGACTGACTGAGAGAGCCCATACTTGAGAAACAAGAGCCCTGAAATCCTTGCTGTTGTAGATGAGATGGCTGCAAATATGGACTTGATGAATGAGTTTGAAGTCCAATCTGTCCATTGCAAGTCTGTTGTTGCATAAGCTGCTGGTCTGTGGCTTCTTGATTAGCAACAGGTCTAAGTTGCTGAGGTTGAGACTGTTGTAGCTGCCCTGGTTGTTGAAATTGTTGCTGCTGCAGATTGATAGATTTTTGTTGCAGTGGTGATGATTGCAGCTGATGTTGCATAGAAACGGAAGATTGTGTCAGCAAGTGTGGTTGCTGCTGCAGTTGATGAGGCAGTTGCAAAGTTTGATTCAGTTGTTGTGCTTGAGGAGTTGACTTGGAATTAAAACTTGGCCCAGATGCAGCAGGTGTTTGAAAACTTAGCATTTTGGTTGGATCTTCTGTGACCACACCATCCTGTGTAGCTGATGCAACCATTGGAGAAAAGCACGCTGGTTGGGTAGCTGATGCCAATAGATGACGATTTTGTTGCACAGCCATCCACTGAACCAGGCTTAATCCTGGAAAGATTGCACTCTGACTGTCTTTTAAGCTAAAGTCATCATTCAGCCATGGCATCACCCTATGCAAACCATTTCCAACTTCATACTCATCTGCAAAGTAAACAACTTTTAGCATATAAGCCAAGGAACATAAGGATGATATTTGATGTGTCTTATAGAATAGCATGACATAATCCTGAGTTTTTCCATGTTACACCAGCAATGCTTAGCCCTAATGCATCTAACTAGAATGGTTTTGTTGCCATGTTTTGTCAGAAGTAACATCTAAACCTAAGTGACCTGGTCAAGCACACATGCATGTTCAAAATTGTAAAGTTCTCACTAAAACTGGAACTCAAAAAATCCTATGCTAGTCCTTTATTCTTCTTCTTTACTCTTCCAATAAATTGATGTGTTATCTATTGATCTTTCTAAAAAGTTCAAATTTACAAAATGTTCTATGTAAAATGTGTCATTCAGAAAACTTTTTCTTTTGCAGAAAATGTGGTTCAATAAATAAAAGAGTGAGAAGAGCTCCTGGCCTCGATAAGATACATGAGGTAGAGGGCTTATGATAACATGGCCTTGATTAATAACCTGGATTATACTGGTCATTAATCTTCATTTTACAATGACAATTGTTCTTTCTAGGAGATTAAAGGACTTCTATAGCCAATTGAAGAATTCTTTTTCAATGGTGCAAATATAGCTACTTTTTCTTCACCAGGTAAGGAAATATATTTCAATCTTAATTGCACTAAACATGAGTAAAATTGGGGAAGTTTCAAGCATAGTTTGGCTAAATTGAAGGGGGAGGGGGAGGTGAATTATAACAATTATGGGCCCTGCCTACCAGCAAAAGGACCAAACAAAATGTTAGCTGCATGACCAAGGTTCAAAATTGAACATTTAAGTTTCTTCAAAAGTATCAATCTAAGACATTTAACTGTGGCAACCACCCAACATTCTCCCTTAGAAAGAATTTCAAAAAACAAATGGGCATCAAGATATTCTTCAATCCTCAGATTCAGAAGTAATTAGCATTACTGACCAAAAAAAATGTTCTAATATATACTCTTGCTAAACAATATATGAAAATAATATAGTACTTTTACTATTCAATTCAGCATCGTTTGATCAATATCTCAAGATATCAGCAGAGACATAAATCATAGTGAATTAGTGGGTTATGTCATAATCATGACAATATTATAATACTACAAACCAACAGAAGAGTCAGATTAGCCAAGCATACTGTCAAGTGCCTAAAATGCCTAAAAGACATCATGGTCATGACTTCATATATGATACTGGACAAGACGGTAGCTAAAATTCATGATTACATTTCTATGTAACTTGCCTACCTGGGACTCCTGGCGATGTTGCAAAATTGGGCCTCAAGTATGGGGGTGGACACATATAGAAAGGAGTCACCACAGGTTCAATTTCCCATATCGACACTCGGGTCCGTCTCTCAGTCGCTGTTGATTCATCCCATCCAACCTGTCAATTAAAAGCTTACTGAGATATCATTTATAACATTTCTAGAGCAAAAATATATATATTCTCCAGAAGGACTTGTATGAACACATGGATATTGTCGATAGTTTCTTTTCTTTCAAGTGTGTCCCGTCGCAGATCAAAAGAATTGATCATGAGATATGTATTGACCTGGAGATTGTGCCACTGTGAGTTTTTCCACCGCACAGGATCTAAATCACTGATGCCCGTAATAGTGCCCATATATCTACGGACTCCAGAGTCCTCAGTCTCAAACATCATCCTGAATCGCATGCCAAGAGACACCTGGGTATATATTGCCTTGTTGTACTTAGCCAACGGGATAACAAATTCTGAGCGGCTCGCCCTATTTTACAATGGGAATTCCATTAATATGCCAAACTGCAAGGAGATGATAAAATATGTGTTTCATAGACACCAGGAAACCTGAAATACCTTGGGTTGTAAAAAATAGTAAATGGGCTATTATTGGTAGCAGCATGAGCAGCAGCAGCTAGGATTCCAATGTGCATGCTGTCACTAGATAAGACAGAAGATGATAGAGCATGCTGTTGTCTATTTGCACGCCTTATACCCAATAAAAGCTGTGACTTCTCATCTCTGAAAAGCAAGACAATTTTTCCCATCTTGTTCATGATTCAATATATACATTGAACATAAACATTTCCTATCAAATTTATCTTTCTACCGTATAAAGAGAACGGAGTCACCAGCAGAAAGTCTTTTTGTGCTAACAAACACACTCCATCCTGTTGTCAGTAAATGCCTTTTCGGTTGACCTGCAATTTTGTCAGTGCTGGAAATCAAACCGAGCAGACAACTAAAAAGGACTAAACAACTATCAGAGTTAAAAACATCACCATAAAGCTTTCATATGCACTGAGATGCACCTGCCTGGGCAGACAACTTATTGAATATAGACACTCTTTAAAAGCAATCTCAGTGAGTGCCCAACCTATACTCTTGCAAGAACCGACTTCTTCTTCTTCTTCTTCTTTTTTTTTTTTTGACTCAAAATGATGGGATTAACATAACACATCATGCTGCATTCTACCAGTGATGCGAGAAATATCAAATTCTATCAAATACATTACAGTAAGCATATATCTGCAATTATAATCTAGCAAAGATTAGCAACACACAATGCTACAAACTTCTTTTGACGTCTAAAACTTGCAAGTGTCAAATTTTTCAGCAATTAACAAACTTAAGGCAGTTAAGATGACATAGACATCTGTTATTAAACTTGTAACAAATAACAAACCTTGGTACATGTTTAATAACACATAAATCTGTATGTGAGAAAGAAAGATGGGGGCAGCAAGGAGGGAGGGAAACGATCAGGGGAGCAAAGAAAAATGACCAAATAAACATGCAGTTGTTTTAATGAACTTCACAATTGCATCTCATAATTGCAAAGAAATTCACTGGTGATACACAACAAAGGAGCTCAAGCAACAGACATCTCATGACAACAAAAACAAGAAGTGATGAAACTTTGCAGAGAATGGTGGTTGTAAACCATTGGAATTTAGCCTCATAAGCATGGAATTATTAAGCTCAATATTAAATGAAACTCCAGGTATGATACGCAACACAAGAATCATTTGAAAAGAATTTTCTTAAAAAAATCCTGAAAGGTTAAACATGCTATCGTTCACCAACTAAAATGTGTTGTCAAATTTTAAGCTTCACATTCACAAAGAACATGCTCAACTAAAAAACTGAGTATCCCTGGGGGAAGGGGAGATGTTTGACCATGTGTTATAATTTGGTAAAAGGTTTATGGAAGCCTTCATAAATGTTGGTAATTTGATGATGTCACACAATCTCTGATCTTTGGTCTATAGTAACACAGAATTGCAGTGGAGGCAGGCATCAAGATGAAGATCACCGACCATTATATAGACCAATAACTTAAGAAATCCCAACAAAGCAGGTCTTCGACTCTGGAACAAATGCAGATCTTTGACTGATGAGGGAGAGTGAACAAAACTTACGTCATAGCATTACCTCATACCCGGTCTATCATGTGAATAAAAATCTTAAGAGAAGCCCTATACCTTTACTAGGAAATTCTGGATAAGATGAGACTCTCCCTCTTGGGGTGATCCAAAGCAACAATAAATCACTCGTAATGATAAAGATTGATAATCACGGACAATGACAAGCCAATATGTGGAGTCAGAATAACTGTAGGCAGAATCTGTTAGTGGGCATTTTAGGGTAGATAAGTTCAATAATGACTACATAACTTAGATAATCATCTTCCGTATCTAATATAATATTTTGCTGTACTTACATAGTGAACACTGATTGCAAAAATGAACCAACAAAGAGACAAGGAAGGTGGAGGTTCATACCACGATATATGTGTCGAAATGTCCATGAGACGTCATGCAAATCCTTGGCCACCAATTCTTGAGCTGGCGGTTGCATTGTGAAATCCTACCCAAATGTTATCCTTGTAAGACAAGCAAAGGCTACATCTGAATTTTAAACACTAAGAAGGAAGCTTGACAACCACAGACAAAGTCAACATACTAGAGCTGGAAATATCTTTTCAGCAGCACGACGGGGTACTGAAAATCCACCATGGGTACTTGTATCACTCGCTGTAAGTGTTTTGCAAAAGAACTCAGCTGGTTGCTTGTTCTGTTTGAGGCCTATTTCAGATGCCAGCATTGCTTCTCTATCATACTATTTCAAAGTTGTGTCATTTTATACATATCAACATGCAAAACAAAATAAATCCATAATAGCAAAGATAAAAAAGGCTGATACTGCAAGCTACTATCATCAAGAAATTGTGCTGCCTCCAAACCTACTTTGTTGACAGGTTGAAGAGTCATTTGAGCATAAACCTCATCTGTTTCAGCATCAGCCTGAAAAAGGATGCACTAGCATAAAACTTTGACAAAATATAAAGCACAATAAGGAAGGCAAGAGAATCTCTCTGCAAAACATACATGCATGGTGACATCAAGAAGCACACAAATCAGCTTGGATGGCAGTGAGGGATAATTTGGAATGCCATCAATCTCCTTCTGCATCGTGGCTGCGACCTGATATTGCCATGATACCATGATGTCATTCACAGATACAATTAGATAGATTCAGATCCAGACCACGAGAGGACAGACCTGTTCACTGTGGCCCTGAGGAAAGTAGACCACTAGGCTGCCGACTGGTGGCAAAGATACCAGTGGTCCAGCACAAGCATGCCATAGCTCAGAATCAATTCTTTTCTTTTCTCCTGCTTCACACACGGTAGCGCAAACAATCATCAGATACCAAAAGGTAAAAGAAGTGAACACAACAAGTCGCAACTTCTACACTGATGAGTGGATACTCTAATAAGCATAGATGTGCATATATTCTGCAATAATATCTTTAAAAAGGCAGTTCTGCAGCCTTCCGGCCTCGCTTGAGCTTCTTAAATGCCTGGATCTCAACCGCTCTGGGTGACCAATGAGTGCTTCACAATGCTATCATCAAATCCAACAACCAATTTGACCCAGAGAGTGAAGAAGATGAACCGCGAGGCATCAAAAGATCGACATGAGACGACGCAGATAACGAAGAAGAGGAAGACAGAAAACTTAGCAGCACCAGATTTTGAGAGAAACGAAAACAAGTGGCAGAGAAAATAGTAAATGGAATTCAAACTGAGACGACAGCTCCAAATCACCGAACAGAGACATCTAAAGCCTGCGGTGCTACGAGCCAAAACTGGTAGAGGCAGAATCATTAGCAAGCGACAAGTGCACCTTCCACTGGAGTCCCCGCGAATCCGCAGGCCGTGGGAACCTTCATCTGGGGCGGTCTGTTCCAAGAGCCACTCTTCCGATCTGAGATGCTCGAGCAGGAAAGCTCCTTTCTCGCTCCGTCCCCAGCCGCTCTCTCCCTTTATGGGCAAGAAAGCTTCCACCTTTCCGCCACCCTCCCTTTATAGCTTAAAGGCGACCTCCGCTCCATAGAAAACTCCCCGCAGTGCGATTGCGCCGCATAAGATCCATCAAAAAAGCAACCTTTTCTCCTCGCCGTACCGAGAAGCTCCACCTGCACGAGTACCCCGAAACTACAGAGTCCTCCCCTCCCCTCTTCCCATGGTACCAAACCCCACCTGCCGGTCCCGGTCCAGCTAGCTCAGGCAGCGAGTAGGCTTCGGAGGACAGGGGAGGGAAGAGGGGTCGCTTCTGCTGCCGCTGCTTGGGTCGCGGCGACGAGGGAAGGGGAGACCGGAGAGGCGCCGGTAAACGAGGAAGCGGTGGGTTTCGCTGGGGTTCCGTGCGCTGCTGGTTCGGGTTGGGGGCGACACGAAAGGGATGGGGAGCGAGAGAGAGAGAGAGAGAGAGAGAGAGAGAGAGAGAGAGAGAGAGCGAGAGAAGGTACGATGGAAGCATCGCCGTCTTCTCCATCTTTTTAATGGAATAAAAATAATAATTAATAATTAACATTAAACACTAAATTATAAATTATTTTAGACTTACTATATTTATTTTAAAATAGATATGTGGGTATATAAATGTGAATTTTTTGTTTATTTTATTTGGCTTCCCGTAAAACGGTGCGTGGAAACCGGAGGAGCAAATTGACATGGATGTCCGTACAAGAATACTGCTTTTACAAGTATGCCACCACTGCCCGACCAAATTTTGATATAACCCTTCAAATATTAAAAATATGTCCATATATATTTAATATATTAATATTACTTTTTAAAAAAAATCATTACTAACTCTTGTTAAAAACGTAAGTATTTAATTTAGAACGACATCGGGCTTCTATTATACATTATGGTGGGCGGGGAAACGGGGGAATCGAAGGCCGGGCGAAGCTGGCGTCGGGTGGTCCGACCGACGTGGGACTGGCGTGGGAGGAGGGCGCAGCTTTTGTCGGACGCCGACGCGGAGGCGTACTCCTCCACCCCCGGCTTTTAATGGGAGCCGGGGCCCACCTCCCAATACCCCAGCTCGACACAGAGAGAGAGAGAGGGTAGTTTCGTCCCTACGGCCGTAGGTTTAAGAGCTCGGTTCCCCGTGCGGCCACGAGCGGGGGAGGGGAGGGGCGTTGCGGCGCGCGGCCGTCGCCCTCGGAACCCGCGCGCACTGCGTCCTCCCTCTCGTGCGTTGCGCTCTCATCCAGCTCGACACTCCTCCGTCCTCCGTCCTCCGTCCTCCGTCCTCACCTGGGAACAGCGACGCAGAGAACGGCTTGTATCAATTGGTGTGCCACTAAGACCGACTTCTCTTCTCGAATTACCCATATATAAAACATATTAAGCTCCAATTTTATCGAAACTCAATATGGTTGTCACTGCAAAGTATCCAAAAGAAATCCGACTATAAAATTAAAAATTATTTTTATATATTTTAGAGAGAAAAATAAGACTGATATATCTGACTTGTTTATCGGATTAAGCAGATTAAACTGGATTTGGAGGGACGACATACTTATTTCCTTAACTAAAGTTTATTATGTGTTTTCTTTTTGGCAGAAAAAAAAAAACTATTGCGCCAAGTATTTTGTTTTGCTGTAATCTTTTGTATTTCCAAGAGAAATGTGATTTTTTTTCGTTTTTTTAATGTTTTCTTAGTGAATCAGGAAGAAACTATATTTTATCACTTATTGATCGATACTTGTTCAATCAACATATAATATATATATATATACCCACTATTTAAACTTGTTAATGTTATATAAATTAAATATCTTATATAGTTAAAGCTTTTGTCATTTAGTTATGATATGAATTATAAAATAATTACTAAAAGTAGTCAAAACATAATACAATACCAATATATATCGCCTTATTTGTTAATCGCTTATGCATGTGTGGCGAGATATCATTGGTCACATCCGAAACATATTTTTTCCACACGAAATAATCAAATAAAAAATAGATAATACTTTTTTATGCAACAATGATGGAGCTAATTAAATATAAATTAAAAGACTAACTTATTGTCCAGATAAATGTGAGTGGTCGGAAGAACAGAGTGAAGGAAAAATATATATTATTATGTGAGTGGAAAAAATAAAAATGAGCAATACTAATCCTTGGTGAAAAGTTTGTATTCTTTATATATATATATATATATATTACTATCTTTATTGCTTGTTAAATCGATAGGAATGCTACAAATATCCTATTTACCAAAGTCCTATTTATGAAGCTAGAAGAACATTCATCAAACTTTTGCTGTCCATTCTTCGTCAAATCAAAGTAGCCCTCAGTGATTTGGATGCACCGATTAGTTGTTTAATCCATGCTCTTGCTCCTAATAGTGCCTATGAAGAAGACGTAGGTGGGCAGGCAATGTTGTGTGGGAGATTGAGATCGATCACTTTGATTGTTTTACGTATATGCTTTGTACGGAGATGCTCAAAGAGTAATCAATTAAGAACATCAGGGATTAGGGATAGGGGAGGTTCATTAGTGTTCCCCATAGATCGATATGCTATTACTTGTTGCCTACTCCAACTATGCATGGGTAGGGTTGTATTGAGTCAGTTCTACAGCTTTGTCTTACGTTACAACTACAAGATGCATCACTTCCATCGTCTCTTTAATTAATTTCGTTAAGATCTGTGCATGCTTTTAAACATCACATATATATATTCACCTCATGTTTACTGATTTAATATTATTATTAGAGGAGTTTTTCGATTTAATTTGTTCTTATAGTTAAATATGATGCATCGCACACATATATTTAATATATATTTATATCACATGCAAACACACACATAAATATATAAATATATATACATATACCTAGTATGTGCAAAAATAAATATATATCACATATAAGCATCCACACCACATGATCAAGCCTGAGCCAAAAGGAATGATCACATACAAAATCTCTCTGTGTCTCGTCGCATCTCCATGCCCAGTGATTATCTGTCTTGTCCTCATCAACCCTGTCAGCACCTCGGTGCATCTTCATGCCCGATGATCATCCGACTCGTCCTTATCGCCTCTACGCCCTCATTGTGCTTTTTCATGCAATTACAACTCAATTACAAGAATGCTGGCCCAAACATGTACATATCATATATAAGAGAAATCTTGATCTCATCAAAGGGAGGTATAATTTTAAGGGAAATAGAAATATATGCCAGATTTAATGAGAGAGAGAGAGAGGGAGGCTTGTAGGCCTCAATAATAATCATATACACATACACACATCACACATGGGTTAAGATCTGTGCATGCTTTTAAACATCACATATATATATATATATATATATATATATATATAATAAATATCATATGATTTTTCTTTTTCAAAATTTTACCTTGTGAGATCGTTAATTATCTTTTCATCAGATCTTAAGAAGAGTTAATATTAGATGGTGTCGATATTAACTAACTATTTTAATCTAAGTATTGCGTACGAGATATGTTCATATAAAAAATACGAGCACAGTATCTCATTCGATAAATTAAGTGTCTATAATATTGATTTGATGATACATTATATTCATTCATTAAAGATTAAAGATTAAAGATTTAAAATTCTCTCTTCTTATAATTAAATTTAAAGATGTCAGTTAATTTAAATAAGAAGAATAAAGTATGGAGATAAAATTCCATCAAAAGAAAAACGAATGGGAACGATGATGCTCGTAGAAATGCAAAAATCACAATCCACCACCAAATGATTCCTGTAGCTTTTCAGGATGTTATTATTATTATTTTTTTGGATGAGAAAAAAGCACTGGGATCGCGGATCCAAGCCGCAACGTTAGTGATAAGATCTAAAGCCGCGGTGTTCATCATGGCATCATCATCGCCTTGTCGGCAATTATTGTAGCGTAATCTTCATGCGACTGTGGGAATGGGATGTCACGAGGGGCGGGGACAGATCATTGGGGGGCCGAGGGTCCCACCTTCCCAGGCCCACGTCCCTCTTGCGGGTCCCGCTCCCACATGTGGTACAGAAAGGACGGGGGAACCAGAACGGGCCCCAGATAGATAGATATATAGATATGCTTCGAACCACAAAAACAATCTCTTTGTATTTCTTCTTCTTTTTCCCGGATTGATTTCGATCCGATTCGAGTGTTCTAGCTATTTGAATTATTTTAATTAATTTTTTGAGATGGAGTCAGACTTAATTAATGTATCCGCAACCATATCTACTGTTTGCCACTGATTGCATCCGTCTCTCATCACTGAATCGTGTTTTCCACTTAACAATCGATAGATAGATAGATAGATAGGGACTTGTGAACTACTGCTCAGAGTGGTCTTACAAAATGAATTATGTATATCAATAATACTAATTCACTAATATTAACATCTTAAATAAATATGGAGTTCAGCTCTATCCAAGTTTCTCCGCGAACTAATTAATTAATCCATATACCATTCGATCGACTTTGATCTATGGATCTATGGAACAACATAGGATGGAATTAGAAATCATGGATCTACCAAGCTATTAGAAGACATGGAAAAAAAATATAAACTAATCCGAGGAATAAATTTCAGACAAAAAAAAAAAAAAGTTGGTAACTTTCTTATGTAATCGATGAACAAATAAATAAATAAAGAATCATGAAGTCGAGGGATACAAACTCTGGCATTTTAGAATGATGTGAAGGAGCAAATGGGGGCCTGAAACTTTTGCCCTTCTCTTTCCGGGAAGGAGGTGGCCCGTTTAACCATCTAAAGTTAGTTAAACTGCATCCATTTACATTTCTGTTGATATGACAAAATCGAATCGCAAGCCTTGTGGTGGGGTGGGGGAATATCCATCCGCAACAGAAAGTTCTCTTAATAACGAGCAATTAAATTAATTATTGGGCTGTCCTACGAGTCGTGTCCGGTTGCAAAAGAAACTCTCTGTTGCTCAATCTGCCACCTATATATTCTCTATGCTTATTTGCAGCAAAACTCTTTTCAAGTTTGGCATTATGCCTTTCGCTTGGTCACTTCATTTCTGCCTTTCTGGATGGTGGGTCACTTCATTGCAGCTTTGCCAGCTAAGTCTGGATTCTTGTTCCACGTCAGCTTCTGTTCCATTTCTTGGTCTCCCCGACTCACTGCCACCGTCCATCCGTGTCGTATCGGAATCGCTGTGAATTCGTCGACCTCTACACATTTTGCTACTAAAGTTGTTTTGAGGAATTTGACCCGGGTGACGTGTCGGAGCTCTATGGTTGGCACGTTAGCTTCACGCGACCGATCTAATGATTCCATGTGCCTAAAACAACGAAGCTATGTGATCGACACGATGGAGCCATATATCCGATCACTCGTTACCACCTTAACATTGCACGATAGATGCCACGTGGAGGAAAATTTATGCACTCTTTGAGTTTGACTTAGTCTAATGATAGTCACAAATTAAACCTACTTACACAAATTATATAATAAATGAATGTACCGGCTCCTAACGCCCACCATTAAAAAAAAGACTCAAAACGTACATCGTAGGGGACGTTGAACATACTTGTCCAACTTGTTTACGAGATTCGAACAATCAAAAAGATTGGAACAATCAACTTCAAATCAACTCGAGATCAACTCATTGAACATATCTTGAGATCAACTCAAAAAGAGAACCAGAGTGACTCCAAATCAACTTCCGATTGGAACAATCAAAAACCACCTTAACATAACAAAAATACAAGTTCAAGTTGATTTAAATGCTTAACCTCTCCAGGTGTAATAGAAAGATTACAAGTTACATCATCGTAGATCTTTAAACTGACAATCTCTCCTTTTAGATAAAGAGTTACTGATAACAAGATAAAATCAAAATTATTGCGCCAGTTACTCACATAGTTTGAATGATTATGGTGATAAACGTGAATAACACTTTACATGGCATAAAGCTACAAAATTGAGGTCAGGATCCAGTCTTTCAGTTGAAAGTGTAACAGTTTAGTGTGGTTTTGGTACAAATCCATCGACGGCAAAGTTTCGGGTGGCTGCTGGTAGTGCCAATCGAATTCCATCAAGTTCAGGCTTTGCAACTATTTGGCAACCAAGGCGAGACCTGCATATATATGATGCTCAGCAAATTAGTAGTGATCCAACGGTAAAGCCTCTTCAAATATTTAAAAGACATGTACACACGTCTCAGTTAGGCCAAAAGCAAGGTCCAGCATATCATTTTCTTCATCCGTCGGATCTTCTAATTTGTTGTAGTAGTTGACATCCTGCCAATAAGTCATAGTCAGGAAGTGCCGCCAGGACTTAAGAGCTTCTAATTGAAATGTATTAGACAGAGGACCTCATGGCATACCATCACAATCACATGACATGTGGAACACGCAAGAGAACCCTCACATGCCCCTAGCATCATAGCATAAATCAACAGCCAAAGTTAGCTCTGCTTGAACTCTGTATAATACAACACTAAATAGAAAGACAGCTTAACCAAACTTGAAAGCGTTTGCATCTGACATCAACCGGTGAAGCAGAAGAGCTTCTCATTATCCATTAAAAGAGGGATATAAATAATTTATGGATGGGCCTCATGCAAGATGGTGACAAGAGTGACCTTGCATGTCAGCCACACGAACCACATTTTAAGACGGTGCTCAATGAGGAAACTATGTGGAGATAATGCTATCTTCTGAGAATGCTAACCTTCAAGTTCGATGTCATTCTCGTGAGCGGCTTCAAGCATTGACATTCCAACAGGAACCTTGATAGCCTTTTCCTCACCATCCTTGTCAAGGAAAGTCACAGATATCCTGGGCAGTTACCAAAAGCATAATGAAGAAAGCACCACTTCAATGGCATTGTAACCAATCACACAAATGTTATAAAAGCATAAGGGAAAAATATCACAGTTCTTTTTTCTACTTTTGGAATGAAGATTAAGGGGTAAAAACGGGATACAGCAAGAGCTATCCAAGATAATGAGATAACAAAATCAACAACTATTTCTCAATATTCGGGAGCTCAAATGGATTGTATTGCTAATTGCTAAAGAATGTTTATGGCCATCCATCAATAGTGCAGAATGCTCAACAAGAGCGATTCATCATAACATGACTAACAAACAAAAAAGCATAAGATGATGGTAACCTAATTCATGAATACAAGAAAATTTTCCACCTAAAAATAGTAAAGTGAGAGGTGTTTGGTTAAGTAAAGAATGTGAATGTACAATTAGACAGATAATAATCATATTAACTCAAAGTTTCCGTCAATGCAAAACAAAATGTTGCCATTTTAGAAACTTTATGGAAAAAAAAAAGAAAACAACTACTTATTTGAAAAATCAGTTCTTCGCTTCAATATTATGCAGTCAGATAACATATATCAAATCTGTGACAAGTCTTAAGATAGGATGCGTGACATATGAGCCTAAAAGACATCGGTAGTGTCAATAACAGTTTGACCTAAAAATTCAGTATCAACAGTATTTATAAAAAACCTACCGGGCAATGAAAATGATTATAAAAACATAATAAAACAACTGATCCTCCAAAAGCAATCATAACAACTCTCAACGGTAAAGTGCATTTGAGCAGTTTGAAGTGCACAAAACATATTCATTACTAGTGACCAAACCATGCGCATTTCACAAGAATCAAAAGATTCAGAATGCAACTAAAGCATTAAGAGCATACGTTTCTTTATCTTTTCCATCCCCCTCAGTAGTTTGACTATTGGCTGCGTTAGAAAAGCAAAATTTTCCCTGAAAATCAACATCATAAAGGTCATCAATTTTCAACTATTATCTTAAATAAGGAGCTTGAAGAACAGTCAGTCAGCTTTCTAAATATAGAAACTCAATCCAAATATGGTTTGATACACATGAAAGGTCCGTTGGATTAAAAACTATGGATAACCAGATATATAATAGAGTTGTATGCAATATTGTGCGACTGATGTGTGGATTGTTTGAGACACAGCTATGGTTGATCACTTAGATAAGAAACTTTGGTCTGAACAAAGCGTATTTTGTGATTAATGAAATTGTCTATGGAATGTGCCTCGAGTATTCTTCATGTAAGAATGATCAAAGATCTAGAATACGTAGTTTTGTTTTTTCTCTCAAATTCTTTGAGACCGTAAAAGAAAACAGAAGATGTTTACAAGAAAAAAAAAAAGAAAAGAGATTCATGCAGATAATTAATGTATCAGTGAGGGTGCAATTGAGACTCAAACTTTTGCACTTTGTTGTAGAAAAGATAAAAAAAGATTGTGCAGATTAAGTAACATGGACCCACAATGACTAGATAACAAAATCAACATAAAAAATTGAATAAGAAAATATTTCATTTGCTGGCAACAATATCAGGCAGACTACTATGTTACAAGGTTGACAAGAGTCATGGACAAGAATATACAGTGCAAAAAGGTAGCTTCCAAAGAATAGCCATATCCGCGAAGCATTCAAGATATTGCAAATGTTATTTACGAATAACAAACATCAGTATGCAGCAAAAGTCTGGCATCTCAAAAAAAAAAAAAAATCCTAATAGTACATACTACATACCAATCTTTGCTTCAAAATATTACACACCAATCTGTATATTTTTAAAATGAAATACTCTCAAAAAAGCAAGATTAGAATCACAGATGTTCAACAGTTTGGTGGATCCACACCATAGACCTAATCCTATGCACCAACAGTATCCTGGACCACTAGGTGCTAACCCAGTCTAAGAATTTAATACAAAGACGCTTCCAATTTTTGGATGATGAAGATATCACTTATCTGCACAAATGTATTTATATATATATATATATATATATATATATGTATATAATGCTGTAAAAATCTTGCTATCTTTAGAACACAAGCATTTTGATGCACCTCAACTTCCATTTAATACTGAGGAATACTCAAAAGATACCTTGTAGTTTGTGAACTACAAGATGATAAGTATCATACTATGTATGAATATGAGAATAATAACTATTATCCTACCTAAAGCAAACTACAACTCTCTAAACTTTGTTTGCACAATATCTATAATGCTATTATATGTTACTATCTAATGTGTGTATACATGGTTGTCCTTGCTAGTAAAGCCTATGTGGCTCAAGCCTCATCTATCACCTCAGCAGCAGCCTAGTCACCTAAGCAGCCACCAATAAGAACACTGTGAGGGTTCCACATCTAGATTACTCATTGCCTGCAAAAAATTGACCACTTCAAGATAAATTTGTACCATATAGTAAGTTGACTTTCTTGGAAAATAGAGCGTACCATGGGATATAGGAAAGGGCTAAAAGGCCCTGTTTTCAAGTCTCTTTGAATTGTAGAAATTTGACCTGCAAAGAGAAGATAACTTAGTCATGAGAAAAGAGATAAACTAGAAACAAAAATATTTAGTTTTGAGAAAAGCTGAATTGATTTCTAAGATGAATAGTTCCAGGAATACATAACTATATATAACACGAGGTTGTACTAATTAAAATTTTGGCCACTTCTACATAGTATCATAAGCTAAGCATAGAGTGTTAAGCTTAGAGTAAACACAAGATAGAAACACATTTTCCAACTGCTACAACTCAGATCATTCAATATAACTCAATCGACATCCTCTTACAATTTCCAAATAATGAAATGAGAAGTGGAACAACTGAACAATGCTATACAGTTTGATAAATCAAAAGAAGAGGCTGACCTCAGAAAACAGACAAGCTACTCAAAGTTACAATGTTTGAATTAGTCTATGACAATGTCAATCAAAAAAGAAGGAAACTCAACAAGATTAGTAAAAAACAAAAAAAAGGAAATGTGCCAATTGAACAATGTGTAAGGACGTAATTGCAGTTCACCTAACAATAAAGCTCATATGAATTTCCAAGGTTAATGCAAACAGCAGGTGTAAACTGATTACATCTGCATCATTGTTTTGTGACGAGAAGGTAGGAAAATAATCATCAGTAACATAAGTACCATCTAGTTTTATCTAAAGAACAAGATATGAAATGGCATGCTTCATCATACAATCTCATGCCTTTACTCCAATTCAAACATAAAAACTACCAATATTATCATTATATTCTAACTAGATAGAGTTAGACTACTTCAAACAAAAAAATAATTATACACGATTATTTAAAAGCCAGTTGATGAGAAGCCTATTTGTGTCAGTATCTGCTTGCACTCTTGCATTTTGCATTATTTTCATATTCCAAATTATTTGTATTTTGCATTATATTCTAACTAGATACAGTTAGACTACTACAAACTAAAAAATAATTATACACGATTACTTAAAAGCCAGTTGATGAGAAGCCTATTTGTGTCAGTATCAGCTTGCACTCTTGCACTTTTGCATTATTTTCATATTCCAAATTAAGACGTTTATAAATGTCTGGCTCAAATATGTGATAGTTTAAGCTTCATGTCAAGACTCAGATCAGTCATATGTTCAGCGTGTGTATTCCCAAATTTACATAAAATAAGTACTAAATATACCCTCAAGTAAATCATCAGACAAGCTCCACAAACATATCAAAGCTAGATCACTGACAAAATTGACAAGTTACAAATCTACAGTTCCAACACCTGCTCTGGGCGAAACACAAATAACAACACCATCACTATAAACACGTACGCATGTTCGATTCCAACCAAGCCTCAAACACTTGAAAGTAGCGAACTGATTTAGGCATAAAAGCAGCAACCTTGTCTGCACAGTAAAACTTTCAGAAACAAAACAAGAAAACTTAAAACGTTACCTACTCTTGACTCCCTCAATATCCTGGCACCGAGCAGCGAAAGCCTAGAGAGAACCATGATCGAACCTGAAAAAAATATTCATAAATCAACATAAACTTCCAAAAAAGGGGAAAAAATCCCAAGGGTTTCTCATGACAAGCTAAAAATTAAACCCTAGATGGGGATTGAACAATCTAACCTTATGACTAAATCTCACTTAATCTGTTTGAATCTTACAATGATATATCTCAGATGCCTTGAGCGTTATAACGGAGTCAAAATAACATCTAAAGCAATAGACAGGTCGCAAACCTCTTTAGGGGTCGGTTCCACAAGGGCCGGCGGTAGACGAGGACGAAGAGGTGGTCGGAGGTAGGGGACGGCGGCGGCAGTGGAGATCGGCAGGAGCGGGTGTTGGTCGACGGATCAAAGCGCATCGAGGCGGCGTCAATATAAAGGCTTTTGTAGCACGAGATTGGACACACATCGACTACTCTCTCTTTTTGTGGTGACGGTCGTCCACGTTGACGCGAAACAAGTCGCGACTTGATGAGGTGGTGCACATTTAGTAGAGTTGTAGCGCAAGTCGGCGCACGAAGGATGTCCTGGTGAACCGACTATATATATATATATATATATATATATATATATATATAATCGATTTAGACTTAATATATGCATATTATTTTACTGTTTTGGGGGTAATCATATGATAAATGAATATTGAGGGGTTTATTCTATATCTTCTTAAAGCATTTTTTGTGTGTGATTAAGAGGATTTGACTAAGATTCTATAAAATTTCAAGACATTCGAACTTAAGTGGGCCACATACATCACAACTAAACTAATATTATACATATAATTTATTGAATATAATTTATTTTTATCACATAAAAGATGATCGATACGAAAAGTGTTATACACATGTTCCACCTTATCATACATATGTTACGAAACGTAACAAATTGTAACATCTGCTAAACATATTATAACGCGGTCGTACAGGAAACATATCGGCACAACTTTTTATAACGTGTACCGGTTTAAGGTCATCGGTAACTCTTTAAGATTAGAGAGAATCCAAACCCCCAAGCGCAGTTAATCTCGCGCGATTCTGTCTCCCAACGCTGCCTACGCTTAGGGTTTCTTCTTTCCCTCGCAGGTACGTCAAACCCTTTCGCATGAATCCATCCTTCTGCAGGGTTAGGGTTATGGAGTCTGTCCTTCTGTCGATTCGTAGATGTCCGCATGTAGGGTTTCAATCGTACTTCGATTCGAGATTTCGTTGGTCTATGCGTGCTTTTGATCTGTGGAGCGGATCCAAAATATTTTTGGCCACATTATTCGCCTTTTCGTTGAAGCTCATCGTCTTTGTCGATCTAATGAATCTTGTTCTCGCTGCCTATTTTCTTGAAGCTCGTCGGTCTTTATCGTTCTAATGAATTGTGTGTTTTCCTCGTTATTGCCCTTTTCTTGAAGCTCATCAATCTTTATTGTTGTGATTTAAATGTTGTTTATTTATTGTTTCATTATTGCTTATTTTCGCGAAGTTCATCGGCCTTTATTGTTCGATTAAGGACTCCTCTGTTTCAGGGGTGCTTCATTTTAGTGCTCTAATTCGAGTTCGTAGGTTTTTGCTAGTTTGTCGTATTACTAGAGCGCTAGTAAAATTAATTGGTTCTTGTTTTTTAAACATCAGTTATCCGCCTAATACTGGTGAAATGTATTGTGGATATTGTATTTTATTTGACTTCATGTAATATCATGCCTCTTTACTGATTTTTCCACTATTTAATAGCACTTCTCAATAACACTTTGATCTAATTTTATCCTGTCTTATCCTCTTTCAATTCTATATCAATGAACACATGCACGAGATTTTAGTGGTCCGAATATGGAAGGACACACCTATCCATTTATTGTCAATTGGACATTTTCATTTAATGGAATTTGTTTCGTCAGGTTGGATAACACATAGTTGGCAGATTCTACATTATAGGACTGGTGATGACATGCTGATAACTTTAGTTTCTAGGTTCAGTAATCTGTTTTTGCAAATTGCAAATACCTGAAACTGAAAGGCTTCGACTTTGTTTTTGATGATTTGTCACTATTTTTTAATCGTCAAAAGCAGCTTTTGATGAGGTGATATAATTGTCATAGTGTCATACAAGGTAAAACTAGTCTGTAACTGGACTGTGTTTTATCAAATTATATAATTTTTTGGAACTTGCTTTTCCGAAACTTCCTCCTGTTTATTTTATAATTCTTATGCTCCTTCACAGTTGATTATTCTCTATCTGATATCTAATATTACCAACTAGTGTTTTTTTCTCTTTTTAGTCACTCCATCTTTATTCTCTATTTCAACTATAGAGATCATAGTCTCATGATTTATGCTTATAATGCAATCTCAGGATTAATTATTCAAAGTTTGCTGGTGATATTTTCTTGTGTGTACTATATTCATTTCTTTCTCCGGATCATGATTGAACTGGGAAAGCGTCAGCAGAGGGATCCTGACAATGAAGGTGCACAGCAGAAGAAAAGATTGGGTTACAAGGATATCATCAGTGATGAATTGGTTGTATATCGTGTTCTTTGTCCAGCTGGTGTTATTGGGAGTGTGATTGGCAAGAGTGGTAAAGTGATAAATTCCATCAGGCAACAGACAAATGCTAAAATCAAAGTTGTCAATCCTTTTCCCGGTGTGGATAAAAGGGTTATCACTATCTATTGCTACGTTAAGGACAAGAGTCCTGTGGATGTTGATGAAGATGTCCTGCAGCCTCTCTGCCCTGCCCAGGATGCCTTGCTTAAGGTTCATGATGCTATAGTAAATGCTCTGGCTAATTCTAGTGAGATTGAAAAGAAACAGGAAGGGGCTCATATCCTTGTGCCAGCAAGCCAAACTGCAAATATTATAGGTAAGTTTGGGGCTACCATCAAGAAACTGAGATCCAAGACCGGAGCAAACATTAAAATTACTCCGAAGGATCCCTCTGATGCAACACATTCTTGTGCAATGAGCTTTGACAACTTTCTTCAGGTAATCAATACAGGAGATGGTTATCTCATAATATATGTTAGTGGTTTGTCCTTTGAGGTAGTACAATACTACAATGTAGTTAGCAGTCAGAATTATTGTTTAAATGCATTTCTTTTGTTCATATAATGTATTAAATGTGTGACATTGGTTTGCTTCTGCAGTATCGTCCACTCTTTTATACAACTACTTAAGTGAATGTTCAATATTATAGTAATTCTTTTGTCGTCAATTTTGATTTGTGCTGTATCTGACAGAAACTTGCACCAGAAGGTTAGCCAGTTTTTTGGTCAAATTTATGTGATACTCATGACTTAGAAGTAGTTATACAAGTTGGTTGTAGAAGTGTTCTGTTAGCCTTCTATTGAACTATGTTCTTTAGAAGTTTCAACTCTTAATTTGTTGGTCTGCCTTTATTCCAGTGTGTATCCTCCTCTTTCTTGTAGTCAACATGAAATCTGTTGATTCAGTGTCAAAGGGGTTGCACTAAGGTGCCCGTTGAAAAATGTGGCTGTTACTCCTTTTTCCTCCACATTTTATTCCTTAATATTGTAGCCAAATTCTCTCTGGAAGGGATTTTTTTCTTTCTGTTTTTGTAATATAATAAAGTTGTAGGTTTTGTTATGTTGTTTTCTATTACAATTGCCTTATTCTACATTAGATGCCTAAAGTATGTCAATTCCTTCCACTGAGAATCCTTTTGTAAATTATGGTTTTATTGCATGTTGTTTGTAACCTTTTTTTTCACAATCCTCTAGCATGTGGAACATCCCAAAGTATGGATTATGTACACGGGTGAAATACTTCATTTTTCCTTGGTTGATGGTATGAGTTCGTATTTGTTGGTTCATTTTTTCGGCGTGGTGTGTGTTGGACATCTTAGGTTATCCAGTAGAGTGTGTTAGTTATCCTGGTCTTGCTAGTCAATGGCTTTTCTTGTTTGATTACGTCAAAAGAAGTGTGGGTGGATAACTTCAAGCTTTCAACTTAATAACACCTTCAATTTTCTGCCTTGTTGTATTAAGCTATTCTTGAACTGCTTTAGAGTAGGAAAGTGCTAGTTTGTAACTGCAAAATGAACAATAACTATGGAATTTATTGTTTTAGTTTCAATGATCGGGATCATGTATGACTGCGAAATCATTGTGATGTTTTGGATGGCCACCTCATATCACTGTATTCCAAGGGGGTAGAGAGATCTGACAACTCTTAAATGAGTATGTTGTCCTTCTGTTAAGCATGAATTAGTGGACTATGATATGAAAAGCCATAGCTACAGGGAACAGCTTAATTGGCTTTATATTCGAGATGGTCAGTCACTGGATTAATAATACTTTCGATGTTGTGAAAATTTGAGGTTCTTCTGGGCTTCTTATACAAGCAGATTGAAGTATAAACTTAGTGCATTTATTAGTGACAAACTCATATGCCTGAGTTTTATCAAAATCATGTTCATGATTTTGTAGGTAGTTTCGTTGGAGGATTTGGTTTCTTTAGATTTTTTTTTTCTTGTTTTTGTTATTTGAAGGTTGCATCCAATTCTCATGGCATATTTATATTTCTAAAATGAAGATTTCTGCTTTTGTGATTTCATGTTGTTCCTGTAGTTCTCACATTTGATGGAATTTAGGATCAGTATTATGTGATATTACCTGCATTGCTGCATCTTCCCCATGATTTATGCTGGACAGGCTTTCACAAGTAGAACTCTGATTGTAGAGTTCTAGTGTCACATGGGAGACGCTGCAATAGCATCCAATTTTACCATAATGTCATTTAAAACCGGATACTATTATAATTTATAATAGTATTTCTCTATGTAATCCCCTCCATTTTATTCAATTTGACTTTTAAGTTGAAAATGGAACAAGTCTATATCCAACTTCTACCTTTTTCCAATCTAAACAATCTTTTACCATGTAGGACCCCTCTTTTTCTTCTATCTTCAACTTCAAGTTGAAGACTGTGGTACACTTCCAAATCCAAGTCTGTGTCCATGTCCATAAAAGACTATCTAGAAGGCTGGTTCCTAGTTGCACAAGCTTGGACTACAAACTGACTTGCCTGCTACTCTTTTAGGGATCACAAAATTATATTTATTGTTCTTGAATGTGCCTTGCATACAATACTACATCAACTTTAAGTAATGTGTTCGTGTCAGGTCATTGCCTATTCCCAAGAGTCAAAGTTTGTGTAGCTTAACATTAAGTAATGCTCTAACCAAGGTACTACATCTTGAGTACCAGAGCAATATCAGCCCTTAGTTCGATCAGCACATGTCTGGTCCGTATCTGCATATCGACATATGTACACTAGTATTACTGTGGTACCAAGGAGGATGAGGTGCAGAGAGGGGGAAGGAAAAGGAGAGTAGGAGTAGCACCGAAGCCTACAGCGATGGACATGTAGGTGGATGGTGGGCAGTGAGAGAGGTGCATCTTTTTCACTTGGTAAAAACTGAACCAGACTTCGTCCGGAAAGTGGCGGTCTGCATCCCAGTTCACTTCTGGACCTGTAATTAGTGGCCAGTACATACTGGGTCTAGACAAGATCTCAATCCTTGGTTCTAACTTAACTGATTAATTGATGGAAAAAGGGCTGGACGCTTACAAACAAGGATATTTTTCATGTTATTTCCACTATTCTATTTGTTTTAAGTATAAGTATGCTTACTGTCAATCTTCTCCTCTACACATCTGAGCAGATTACTGGTGATGCTGAAGCAGTTAAAAATGCATTAACTGCAGTTTCTGCTGTCATGTATAAATTTTCACCGAAAGAAGAGATCTCTCTTGATACCTCGGTTCCTGATCTTCCACCCATAATTATTCCATCAGATATTCCCATTATACCGGCTGGTAGTCTCTATCCCACTGCAGATTCTCTTTTGCCTCCTGGATCTGTGCCACCATCTATAGCTGCAACTCATCTTGCATCTGAGATTTCTGGATTTACAGACACTTCTAATATGTGGCCACTGTATCCATCTTCCCTTCCTATTGTTCCTGGATATGGTGGTCCAACACGGTCGGAGGACCTCATCTTACGAATTCTGTGCCCTTCTGACAAGATTGGACGTGTTATTGGCAAGGGAGGAAGTACTATAAAGAGCATAAGACAGTCCAGTGGTGCAAAAATCAGTGTTGATGATACAAAAGATGATACTGATGAGTGCGTTATCACTGTCACATCAACGGAGGTTAGAATTGTTTTTTTATTTATATGGTTTTCCTGGTTATCATTATTATCTACTGGATGTGATGCATAAATTTTGATTGTGGCAGTCTACAAATGATGTGAAGTCTGCTGCAGTTGAATCTGTTTTGCTGCTTCAAGAAAAGATTAATGATCAAGATAGTGACTGTGTTAATATTCGCCTTCTTGTTCCTTCAAAAGTTATTGGTTGTCTTATTGGCAAAGGTGGTTCAATTATCACTGATATGCGCAAGAAGACTAAGGCAATTATTTATATCTCAAAGGGTGAAAAACCCAAACAGGCTGCTCCCGATAATGAGCTTGTGGAGGTTTGTTTGTCTGCTTTAACTCCATTTATCTATTATTAAGTCTTCAATTTTCATTCCTCTGTTCCCTTTTAACTGGTCTCCAGGTGTCTGGAGAGGTAGGTAAATTGCGTGATGCGCTTGTTCAGATTATTTTAAGGCTCAGAGAAGATGCTCTAAAAGACAAGGAAGGCAACCAAAATGCTCACTGGGACAGTAGTCAGAATGTTCCTGCTACTGATCCTCTTCATTCTGGCAGTCTTTCTGTGCCTCCAGTATTGCCTACGATTCCACCTCTTGCACCTTTGAGCTATGATCAGAGAGCTGAAACTGAGAGGGGCTTAGGAATATTCCCTGGCAGTAATTTATTTGGTTACAACTCGTTGCAGGTATAAATTGTCTTTGATGTAGCTATTATACTACTAACCATATTTCCTTCTGCATGATTAAAGTTATCAGTACTTCTCTTGCCCTTATCCATGATAGTAAAAAACTTTCATAGCTTTTAATGATTTTATTAGACAAATATACTGATGGCATCTTATTTCTTGACAAAGGCTGGAGAGAATGGTTTTGGATCTCTTTCTTCATATCCATCAAGAACATACGGAGGGTATGTTTTTTGTATCCACTATTAGTTGCAACTTTGGCTTTGGTGTTACCATCAATTAAAATAGCATGTCTTATAAGATCTTGTAGTATAAGGATTTGGTTTGATGAATATGATGCCTTTTCAGGTTACATATATGGATATATAATTTATTTTTTGCTTTTGTTATAGATTGCCTGCATACATTGAGATGGTGATTCCTGCAAATGCGTTGCCTAAAGTTATGGGTAAAGGAGGCACAAATGTTGACAATATCAGAAAGGTGGGTTTGGGAGTTGCTATCACGATAATTATAGCACTCTATTGCTATCATGAAGATTGTTTTAAAGCTTGTCATCATCTTACAGGCCACATTGGTTTAGGTGTTCCTTTGTTGGGTTCCTGTGAACCCTGAATTTTGTTGTTGTTTGCGTAAATTTATACTCGCATATCTATGCTAAATTGAAGCCAAGTTTGACTTACCATATAAATGAATTTAGCAACCACTAGGTACATAATAAGATAAAAGAACTACCTGAATTGATTCCTGAAGATATGTATATTCTGTTGTTGGTTATACACAGAAGAGTGCTGCTTTTTTCAGCAAAAATGTCTGCTTTTTTCAGCAGACAGACTGACTTAGTAGTATCTTTTTTAAGTGTAATTAGTTTTTTAATCAAAATCTCTTTATTCAGGGATTGGAAAGCTATTAATATCATTGCAAATCAGAAAATCTGAAATATATTTGTACATTGTATCATGCCGGAGTTTGTATGGCCAAGAGGATTGCACCACATTGGATACTGCTGAATATCAGATGATAATGAAATCTTGTGTGCTGTAAAGGTTGGATCTATTTTGGCATAAAAATCAATGATTTAGCTTAAGAACTTTGTGAGAATCATATCCATACAATGGAAAAGTTTGCTATTGATTGTCTTGAACTTCTTTTTGGTTAGCCAACCACATCTAGAATTAAGGGTTTATAAGAGTAACTGCAATTCTTTGAGGCTCGAGTATGACACCATGCTGTTTTCAGTTTTCTTCGTAGTGCCCAGTTATTTTTGTAAGTTGACATTTTAGGATTATATGGTTAGTTTTTATTTTGTTGCAGATATCAGGAGCTCACATAGAAATTGTTGACTCAAAGGCATCCCATTTTGAACGCATCGCCCGGATATCTGGTACCCTTGAGCAGAAGCGTTCAGCAGAGAACCTAATTCAGGCCTTCATAATGGCTACTTAAGATGATGGTCGAGTACCAGAGTAGGTGACCTTATGCTCTCTCATTTGCAGTGCTCTTCGGGTTTCCTAATCCCTTGGGACTATTCTGGAGAAACATGGGCAAGATCCCTCTTACTTCTGTCCTTCTGTACCAAACATAGTCTGTTTGTTCTTCAAAATCTACTGCCTGCTTGTCCTTCAGAAAAACTATTCCCTATCGTGATTCTATAAACCTGTCTTATCTATTATCGTAGAATTTCTCAGGTCCTTGATTTCCTCAGTTTGATGTTATTTTCTTGTGAAACTTTAGTGTCTTGAATATACCCTTGCTGAAGTCTTCAATGACTTTTCATGCTCGGAACTGCTATGTTTCACGATCAAATTTGTGCTTCATCCTTTCATCAGGCAGGGTCTATCTATCAACAGGATGATCAAGTTTGATATGTTATTCACGACAAAATTGAACTTTGCCAATGGTCATAATTGAAACAGAAGAACTAATTGATGACACCTTAATCATTTCTCTCAGCAACTCTTTGTTCTTTTTCCATGATCCATGAGTCTGATACAAGTTCTGTTTTATTGACGACATCAGGGCTTTTAAGCTTATTCATGGTGTTGTATAGTTTCATTTCTCATACTTGTTGCGGCATATACGATTCTTTTTGGCTCTTCAGTACCCTCTTGTAGCATCAGTTTTGACTTTAATCTGATAGCCTCTTATGTTATCCCCCTATTCTCGTTTTCTTCATTATATTCTTTCTTTCTAGCTGTTCTTCAGTCTTCGTTTCATTTTCCCCGGCATTTTTTCTTAATTGACCCAGTCTTAACGATGTTTTGACCTTTAGCTGTTGTATCTTGGTTCACTTTGACAAATTGCTCTCTTTCTTGATCTGACATCCTGTCTTATCCCATTTTTGCTAATCTGGTATAAACTAAAGGGTTTATTTAATAGTGAGGCCATCGTTTTGGACTCATCAAGACAAGGAATTTAGATGTTTCTGGTGCCCATTCATTTTCCCCATGATTTCATGGGGGCACTTTGTTTGGAGGGTTGTTTTGTAGCTTCATTGACAAGAAGGTTAACTCAAATGGTTGACTGGACTGCTCTAGTTAACCATGAAGAATTCCATTACTGACAAATCATGTAAATTATAAATGTATTAGCCTTGATGTAGCTGTTGGAGTGATCCTGGTGCCTCTTTTCTTCTTTTTAATCCTGGTATATAGTTGTCTTATCATAGTCTTTTCTTTAGAACTAAAAGAAGCCAATGATATCTGAAAATTTTTCCATCTCTAAACTGCATGCATATCGGTTGAGTATAATGTTATATCAAAACTTTATGGCTTATTATCTCAATGCTTTCATGTTTTGTTGATACTGTTATCAATCGTATTTTAAATTGTGAATGTTATTTGGAGCCATGGACAAAATTATGGATTAATGCATCTGCTTGGGTTTGATCTTCACAAAATGGGGGAGTATAGTAGGTTATACTTTTGTATTTGCCGCCTGTTAAACTTGTATTTAACATGCACATAGTATATCCTCATAAAACTCAATATTTTAGATTCATTCTTAGTTGCTATAGTTGATTGTTAGAATAATGAATTTGAAACTTGAATAATACTAATTCCCATCACTTGGGGTTTGAATGCTTTTTGTGATTTAATCCTTGTTTGATACAATTTCTGATAATTTTATTTTGCTTTAAGATAAAAGTGTGAGGTGAAACAGAAACTTAATATGATGTTGGAAAGTTGGGAAAGAAGGAAAATTAAGATCACTAACATGAACAATAGGAATGTTTTAGATATTTAGATTTTTTATTATTTATCAAAATTCAAATTAGACAACATATGTGAGATTTAAACAGTTAAAGCATCGCAACAATTTTTGGTAATCAAACACCATACCATTTTCATCATATTTCTTCAAGAGAGAAGTTTTAGGTCACCTTAAGAAATTTTGACAGCATGAACCCCTGTAATAGTTAAAGAAGTAGAGAGTTATAGACTAAAAATAAACCATGGAAGTGTCTACAGGTGGGCACCCAAAAGGACATCAGAATCTTCCAACCTTGGTCTCTTGGTCTTCTTCATCTTTCAGAGAATGAAGAAGGCAGCAGCTCCTTTTCTTGGGTCACCATCCACAGGGGTGGGCAAGTTGGCCACTTGAGGTAGCTGCTACCAGGAAAAAGGTGGAGATGGTCCAGAAAGCAATTCTCCTTGTTGATGGCCAGAACCTAGTTTGGATCCTTTTCCTCTCTCTACACAAGTGGTTCATCTTTTCCTCGTCTTCCTCAGAAGTCTTCTAGTACACAATACTTGATTGTTTGTTCATGATGTATTTACTTAATCACAAGGTCTCATGCATGCAGAAAAAGTTGATGAGAAATCATCCATTGTTGCCTGCTGACATGGCACTAACAATGTTGCCGACTTGTGAATATGTAGGACACACCCCCCCCCCCCCTCCCACGGGAGATCCAAAATATCCATCCAGAGTTGCCATGTAGGTGCTATATATTATCGACACCAACTGAGGTACATAAAAAGGTCGTGTGGAATTGGAGGTGAGAACCATTCTTTACGTGCGTGTTAAGTGTTGTTGGCATTATATTAGAACAGTAGCTAAGTAGAGTCTCACACACAGCCTTTTAAAAAGTATTGATAAGGAACAAACAGGGTTGGCCTGTCGAAGACAGATCATGGTGACATGGAGCCAAACTGTTGTGAGAGAATTAAATTACGTAAAATTTCATCCATTCTATCATTTCAAGGTTGTTCTTGAAATATGGAGAAATGCACCCAAAATATGAGAGAAAGTTATGTAGTTACAATATGGAGGATGAAAGAAAAGAGGACACACTAAAGTCTTGCAACTTTCAGATGATAGATCTTGTGGACCTCTTTTATTCACAAGTTTACATCTTTGGCTATCACCATCGCACCCTCCCTTGAGAGACGTACCTATTTGTGTGGACCAGCAGGAATCGTGATGGTCCTATGTGAGCGAGCACATATGAGCCTTAAAAGCACCTTTACTGGAAACTCCTACAAGCTGTGGGCACGCCCTGGATCAGGACGGTGCATTTGGTATGTAGCTTATCATGTCTCTTCTTCCCTAGGTTGTGTTCATGAAGGAATCCAATGATTCCTCACAGTTATATATCTCGAGTATTCTTTTTCTTGGCTGTCATTATTTATCACCTCCCTTGTAAAATCCAGTTTCAAGCCTTTTTTTTTTTTTGGTGAGCTAAATCATATATTTAGTCAGCTTGGGGCATTTAAATAATCTTCTAAATCTTAACCCTGTCTCCTACAATTTCTCATGACCTGCTGCTATTTAGGCACATTCACATCCAATCTTTTAGTTTGAAAATCAAGATTTGTGCCTAAATATCACGAAAATCAAAATAAGCCAACCAAAATCTCTTGTAAGAGACCTGACTCGAAATTTATCTGCCTCACCTACTGCAGCAAATAAGTCGATGCTCTTCCTTCAGCTGCAATCTTACTCTTCTTGGCTGACATATACCTTAAGCCAAGCAACTTATTTTGCCTTCCCAGGCATCAAAGCTAAGCTACACAACTCTATCCAGGATATTGAGCATGTTTATTGTGTGAGAGATAATACATTGTACAGATTAATCGCAAGAAAACATCAAGGCAGGAGCACATACATCCTGGGTTGTATACCTATAAAACATGTGTCCAAAGCCAAGGACACTCGAATCAACATAATAATAGCTATGAAAGCAGGCATACGCACGAAGTTCCAATAATCAAGCAAACGAAACTAAGAACTCATTTATCCAATCTAAAAGATGAATTAAATCAGAGAGTCCACAATGTTGAGAAACTAGGGTTGCACCATATGGCCGACAGGTCCCGAGCCAAAAGTTTTCCTTTCCATATCGAGGATTGAAAACATGGGCAAATTCACCAAAGAATAAGATAAAAGGAAACATGAGGTTAAACTCGACCTTCTAAAATGAGACCTCAGCGTCACAGGATGGGACATCATGTTTGGATGAGACCTTCTGCTTTCTTCCATTCCTTCTCTTGCTATTAGTGCTTCCTTTTCCTTTTGATGACTGCCCTGCATCATTCAACTACGAAAGCAAAACAAGAGCAATCAGCCTACCTTCTGTTGTTAAAAGTAAGAAATAATTTGAGCATCATTTTTATTAAAAAAAAATGCCACAAGAGGATGGACAGGCTCAAATAGATGGCTTTTCCCACCCCTCCCCCCCCAAAAAAAAGATTCAACCCGACAGTCGAAAGAAAACAAAAATATCCCCTATCATCTGGAGAGGATCATCTTTCTAAAACTAATTTGATCCTCGCATGTCACCTTGTCATGGTAGTATTTAACACAGACTGAATATGGATTCAATGTGATCAAAACCAAAAGTTAAATGCTTAATTTCCTATTTAGAATTTGCCGAGATCAGGTCCACCACTCACCAATAGACCTCTTTAAAGGAAGCCACTCCTACCTAACTAACTATTTTGAAATGATTAACATCGATGTAGCATAATCAAAGTTCATCCTGTGTCAACCTACTAGACCCGGCACGAGCAGGTTTGATCATGCAAGTAAACCTTCAATTGTCTAAATTAAGGTCTAATTACACCAGAAAATCATTAAACAGCACCCCGCACATCTATAATCTACTTGAAATCTTGAGAAATGTGTGATAATATTGTTCCTGTTTTACATTTCTAAGGAAACATGACTTTTGCCAGCTAATTTGGTGTGTGTGGTTCATATTCAATCAACCTACAACCACTAATATCTCCAGGTCAACTGGATGGTGACCATGAGATGGCATATAGATTACTAATTACTTTGGAACACACAATGGTTGAAGCTTTAATACTTGATACCTGATTGGAACTTCACCTAGTTTAGTATACTAAATGATCAAATCACAGCTGATGAGGAACACCCAAGTGTATGTATGATCAGACCCGAACAACTCAGTCACTCACCCCGAAGCAGAAGCCAGTGGCACTGTTTTCCAACCCATCCAGCTTTGCCTTCTCCGAGTCGCCTCTCTTGTTGCTGTCATTGCTCCCTCCATCAGCAAACTGCAGTCCTGATGGCATCGAGCAATTGAGACCGTCGGTTGGCCGAGCTTGGGGGTCACTGTAGACGGAAGAATCACCGAATCCGGCATCCAGGTCGTCCTGGAACATATCCAGGAACATCCGCTGCAGCTCCTCAAAGCTATCATGACCATTCTCCTGCACAGTTTAACAGCTCAAATTCCATCAAATTGATCTACCAACATCAAAATGGCATGCAGTTTTAGACCAAGAAACCACTAAAAAGGAAGTCTTACCCCAGATTTCGTTTGGCTCATCATCTGAGCTATCTCCCCAATAAAATCCCCCATTCCCTGCAGTAAAAACTACTAATTGTAAGAGAATATTAATTATGGCAAGTAAAATAGAGAACAAATGCATACTTTTTCGTCATTATCATCCTCGTTATCGTAGATTCCCACGTCATACAGAAATCTCTTGCTGGAGTCCGAGAGAACTGTGGAAAATCGAAGACAGAGACCCATAACAATGGCTTTTGTTTTTTTTTTTGTCTATTAAGTGAAACCACGAGAAGTTTCTCTAAGTCATTAAAGAAAGAATTGATGCATATTAGAGATCAATGTATATAACGTTCCTTACAATGCAAATTCTTCCTGCAAACGAAAGATCGAGCAACATAGAACAGGAGAGATGGTGTGGAAAGGAGAGGAAGAACAGACCAGAGTAGGCTTTTTGGATTTCCTGGAACTTCTCCTTCGCTTCCTCCATCCTTCGATGGTTTCCCGAAGCCGAGCACTTATCCGGATGCCATCTCTGTCGCCCATTTTTTGACGAAATGGACAAAACTTCCGTCAAAGACAGATCCAGGTGGAAAATTTCGGCTTTGTCGTTCGAAAACGAGTAGGAACCAATCGAAGAAATGAGGAATTCCGGTCAATTCCAAAAGCGACCGACCAGAATCATCCGAAGAAAACATGAACCAAAAGACCACAAAAAAAAGTGAAACTTCGAGATGGTAAGTCAATCAAATCGCTCTAGTTCCTCCAAAGACATCATCTATCCGGTCTCTCTAACCACAGAGACTCCGAAACCAACCGTCGAAATTGAGGAGAAAGCAGATACTTTGAGTCTGCAAGCATACCATAGCCAGCTTCTTGTACGCGATCCTCAGCTCCGCCTCCGAGCACTCCTTCCTGAGCCCCAACACCGTGTAGAAATCGCCGATCTTTTCCTCCCCGGCGGCCATTGGAACCCCGCTTCCGCCAGGATACCATAAACGCCCCTTCCGCCGCCGGTAACGTACGGACGGACCAAAGCTCCTCCACGCACCGAGTTGACACGAGTCCCTGACGCAACCGAGAGAGAGAGAGAGAGAGATGGGCGAGGATCAAACGTAAGAAGACCTGGGGAAGAGCCTCACGGCTCCTCCTCTGCCTCCGACTCCGAGAGAATCCTCCAGAAACAGTCACCTCCTGCCCCTTTTACGGCATAGTAGCCCAGGAGGTAACCCCACCGCGATCCTTATCCTGACCACCGGCGGTCTCGCTGAGATCGAACGGTGGGATGGGCCCGGGGACGGACATGGACGGCCTAGATTGGACGGAGCGGAGATATTTTTGGCATCTATCCCGAAAGTTCTCTTTTGGTCAACGCTGACGGCGTTGCGGCCGGACCGACGGTGGGTCCCACTACCAGATATAAAAAAAGGGACCCGCGCGAACGCTTCGCTCGCCGACCCGTTTCCGGCGTTTCGCCCGTCTCGCGTATTCGCTTCCTCGTTGGATGCAGCGCTGGCGGCCACGCGGGAACTGCGTCTGTCGCATCAGAGACTGTGGGTCCCACTACTATATATATATATATATATATATATAAAGGAGGCGCCCGAATGCTCCGCTCGCCTACCCATTTTGGCCCCCGTCTCACGTATCCGCTCCCTTACTGGAAGCAAAGACGAGGCCCACGCGGGACCCGCTCTCCTGCGACAATTTCACTCTCAGAGACGGTGGGCCCGATGAGATAACATTTTCTTGTTCTCACCGCGTTACCTGTGTATGTACAGGTTGACTCGAACCCGTGATCGGAGTCGTGGACATGAGCAGGTTTGGGTGGACTTGAAACAATCCCTTCCGTAGTCAAATTGATCGATCGTGGCGCGTCCTCTCTTATTTATTATGGTGCACGTGATTTTACATTGTGACAGACCGTCGTTTGACTTCAGACTCGTTTAATGTGATGAGATGATTGAAGGTCTTCAAATTTACATGTCATGATTTGGTCCGACGAAAATGTTTACCGCATGTCAAATCTTCATCATCCATGGCTTCGTTCCAGCATCTCAATTGCCTCTTACATTTGTTTCACGGAGGGGATTAAAGCATGAACAAGCCATCACAAGCTGTTAAACCACTACGCATGAGGCAATTAACACGAGATTTACTTGCATGAAGTAGAGTAGTCCACAAGTTAGGGGTCAGTTGTAAAGAGGAATTAAGAATCACTATCTAGAAATTATACTGAAATCAACAGCATGAGTTTCGATTCTTCTAGGACAACAGACATCATCATCTTCTTCCAGCACTGTTGTTCTTGCTACCATATCACCAATGCAAGTTATTGGTATGAAAAAGTAGCAGAACGAAGATATATAGAGAGAAATTAACAATCACTATCTAGAATTGCTAGAAATCAACAAAAGAGGGAACGAAGATATAGATAAATTAACAATCACTATCTAGAATTTCTCGAAATCAACAGAAATAGCTAACAATACAATCACTATCTAGAATTTCTCGAAATCAACAGAAATAGCTAACAAGATCTTATTATTTTACAACAGAAATAGCCAACAGAAATTACCATGATGACGGTGTTTAGAGAACACCGCCATCATGGTTACATTTTATTTTACAACAATAGCTAACAAGATCTTCTTCCAGTATCGTTTTTCCTGCCTGCCGTACCTTGTAGCTAGCCAACTTTGAATCTGAATGTAAGTTAATTTGGATCTCCTTATGCTGAGAACTGTGTTTAGAGGGACATTTTGCTATCACCATTTATCATACGATTGAAATTATGCCTCTCGGAACCACTAAAAGCCTTTTGTCGTAGATAATTCCTCGATCAGCATTCATAAGCTTGCTTCCGAATCTGAAAGGCACGCCTTCAAATATTCAGTTGCAACATGGTCATAATAGACAGAGACGGCTGCACTTTTTGCTCACTTTTGATCTAGGTTAAAATGATTGCAAGGTAGTAAATAACCCTTGGGATTGCAATACATAGCTGCTCATTTAAGTAGATAGCTGAATCCTCTTAAATAGCTCCCCAATTCTAGTGTGGCAAGAATGGCAGTGGCATTAGTTACTAAAAAATGAAAAGGAGAATCAGCAGTAAAAACTATGTATTTGATAATTGTTAATACATGAAAGGAGAGCTTAATTATGTTTAGTTGCTAAGAGCATAGTAGAACAAGCTATGGCCCTTTGAGAGGGGAGGAACAAGCCACGTCATGACAAATCTGCAGACACAAAAATATCATAATCTTGCCCCCCTGACCAACTATTGTATTTTGCTTCTAAAAGAAAACCAATATTGAAGAAAGGTACGACCATGTCCAACCATGTGAATGGGGACTTGAGATCCAAATGATTTGAAGAACATCTGAAGGACTGGTGTTGGAGCACCAGGCAGAAGAACATATAGAACTAACTTTTAATAAGTATATTGCAAGGCCATTCTGATCATAGTTAAATAATACAATAATTCATATCTTATTCACAGGTAACTCCAAGACAACCTCAAGGTGAGCACATAAAACAAAGCAGGAAATCAGAGTAGTTCTGACATCAGTGTGACAGACCAAGATGCTAAGCAAGAATAAATGCTTTGGCATGGATTTTAAACATTTCAAGCAGATACCGAGGCTAGAGGGGTTTTCTTAGATTTAAATCCCACGCTACATGTTACTGTTTTGCACCTCTCATCTAATGATAGTATGTCATTTTCACTGAGTCTACTGGTTGGATTATGTGATCGAAGTCACTATGGCAAAGCAAGAAAATTATGGTGTCTTTGGTTCATCATAAAAGAAAATTTTATGACGGATGTCAGTTTTTGGTTCAGCTGCAAAAATTTTTGATGTTTTTGTCTTTATTTTTGATGTAGCACATAGTAGAAAAAACAACATATGGAGTTAATAGCACTTCACACCTGAGATTAAGCAAAGCAATTACCAAGTTCTGAAACAACTTACCTTACTCTTTCCACACAATGCACATTTGTATGATTTTCTTGCATTAGTGGTGCCAGTGCTTCATAGTTTTCTTTAATATGTCAGTACTTGCTATGCTGGGAAAGCAGCTGAAACTAGTAAAAGAAAAGCTGTACTGATTAGTAGTGGCACGTTAAGCAAACTGGAGCTATGTGCACTTACCATTTTGAATGATTTGTTTTTCTGAGACAAGCAGTTGACTGTTAGGTTTCTGAAGCATGTATGCTTCGTTTGCCACTCGAAGATAATGCTTCTCTATTATGCGGTTTAGAAAGCAAATCATGATTGCAAGCTGAAGGCATGACTGGCAGGATCCCACCAGGATTCAGAGGAAATAGAGTACAGTAGTAACCATCCATGATAGCCTCAAAATTGCACGTACTCACAACCTCTGGAATCTGATACATATCACATGTATAGCCATAAAGATTGGGGTACTCAAGTAGCTTCTTCTTTGTGCACTTGAAGAGGACGTTGTACACAAGGTCGAAACGGATCAAAGTAGTAAATAGGCAGACATCAGCTAAAGTCAGTGCATCCCCACACAAGTAGCGAGAGGTAGACAGATGAGATTCTATCATATCCAATGTGTTGAACAATCCATTGACTGCAGTGTCATAGGCTTCTTGGCTCTGCGCAAACCCGCATCTGCAAAACGAAGCTAACTGTTGTCAGCGAGAGATTTTATATGCATCCAATAACACAATTTCACAAATGAACCAAAATTGGTCGTCCATCGATCTAATTGTTTTCCATCAAAACAAGGTAGTTGGCCAAAATTGTCCCCTTTTTCATTAAGAATTCTTGGCAATCCAGAGAGAAAAATGCCTGCTTGGGCTGACAAAGATCATGCACAACTTGTCCATTACAGACTTCATTGCGATATATGCTAACATTCTCTAATAGATATTGTTGGAATTGTTTAGCTTAACAAAGTTGCATGAAGATCCCACAGAGCTCCAACTTGGAAGAACACATAAAAGAGAGCTTCTTGCGCAGGATATATATATCAAACGCAGAACAGAGCAATTGGAGTAACACCGAGATAAGGACAGAGAGTGCTCATTACCTATAAACCCCATTGTTAACGTTGGGATAGATCACCCGATTCCAGTCGTCGATCTCGTTTTTGAGCTCCGACGGGCAGAGGTCCAACCCTGAGCCACCATGAGCCTCACCACCGAAGTCAGCGGAGTTCAAGAACTCGATGATCGCGTAGCTCTCGTTGCACACCACTTCCTTCCTCTCCGCGTCCCAAAGCATTGGCACCGTCGACCTCCCGTCGTAGCCGCCCCTCCGGAGCCCGTACACCTCCCTCAGCGTCCTCCGCGCATTGGCGCGGTCGGGGCCGGGGCTCAGATCTTCGCCGGCGGCGGAGGGCCCACGGGGGAGGAACAGCCAGGAGCCATCGAAGCCGGGGGCCGCGATGGAAACGGGGAGCGCGGAGCGGAGGCCCTTAAGCGCGCGGACGACGAGGACGCGGTGCGCCCAGGGGCAGGGGAGGGCGACGTAGAGGTGGAGGTTCATGGGGTTCCGGCAGTACGAGGCGGGGACCGAGGGAAAGGAGGAAGTGGGACGGGCGTAGGAGCCAGGTGGGGAGGCGGCGGAGGAGGAGGAGGGAGCGAGTTGGCGCATCATTAGGTACCACGCGGCAGACCATCCGGATCGGACGGCAGAGACGAGGGCCTGAGGGGGGAGGCCGCGGCCCCAAAGGAGACGCCCAGCGGCAGTGACCAGGTCCTCCTTTGCGTCGCTAGAGGAAGAGGAAGAGGAGGAGGAGGAGGAAAGCACGGTAAGCGTAGAGCATCGACGGCGTTCGCTGGTGCGGTGTCGGGACCCGCCGGAGAGTCGGGGACGGGGTTGCGGAGTCGGGGGGGTGTTGGGGAGGAGCGATGCGGCCGGCCACATGTTGTCGATGGGTGTCATTCGGTGCGTCGAAAGTCATTTAAGAGCTGCGGCGTCACGCTTTGAGATGCGCTCACAAACTCGATTGATGCTTGAACATCCGTGCCGAAGACACCGACGTATGAGCATCACACTTGGTAGCGTGTGCAAAGGCTCGATGGATATCTTTAAGAGTCGTGCTTAGGCCCATGAACAAGAATAAACCTACATACATTCTCATTCATGCAAGCCATAAATACTATTTCCTTGACTTAAACCTTAATATTATTTTGAAATATTTCTTAATAATATTGTTATGATTCTATGATGCATTTTTCCAGTGTTATTATAGTTCAGCGGGATAAAGTTATCTAATTACAGCATCAATATTTCTGCTTCATTTTCAAATGGAGTGATCTGAGTACAATGACTATTGTTTAATATCACAAATGCTTAGTTTTTTAGTGAGAAATGCTGATGGTCAACATATATATATATATATATATATATTTATATTTATATATAGAGAGAGAGAGTTAAAGAACTTGCAGATTATTTAACTATATATATATAGTTAAATATATATTTATATTTACTCAACAAACCCATGGGCTGAAGTTTAATGGCCTCTATGACACACTGCAAGTAGCCATATAAGGCCTAGTCAAGAAGTAGAATAGCAGCAGATGTGTACCTTTGAATCCATAATGTTTCAGTGGTGAGATGGGATGGATGGCTTCATAGCTTCACAGTGCAGTTGTTGATCATGGTAAGAAGGTAGAGAGGCACTTTCCCTGGTGTGCTTTGGCTGCTCTTCCTGCTGGTTCATTAATGCCATCGATCCAACAACATCTCTGGTTGAAACCTTGGCGACACAACAACAGATGGTATGATGAAGCCTCCTCCTCTCATTGGGAAGCACATTTTGCATGCTTCAAAGCTAGCTTTAGCAGCCAAACCCAAATGGGGACAGACTGCGTTGATCTGTAGTTCCATAGACTGCAGCTTCGTTTCACTTGTAGGGCTCTGATGTCTCGTGTTGTGTACGTACTCGAAAGCAGGAACAGTGATAGTATCGTATTCAGTCAAGTGCACGTACTCTAATGGTCTCTGATATCTTAACACGGTTAGAGAACCAAATGCCCTTTGTGGATGTCCAAGCTACATGCTCCTTACTGTCTCATTCCCTCCATAGCAAACTCCTCAAGGATCATCTTATAAAGTTGGACCTACAGCATCTCCTCTTGATCAAGAAAGTGAGTTTGCTATGGAGGGAATGAGACAGTAAGGAGGAGCATGTAGAAAGTGAAAGTTGGTTGATTAAGAAAGATGCTTTAGAAAATGAATTTATTTCCTAATGTCTAGAAACCCGAAGAGATCATCCCATTTATAAATTCTACATGATGAAAGTTGGTGGTGCATATATAACATATCCTTGGAAAGATTCTTCCTTTTAAACAATTCATAGGTTGCAATCTCTTGGGATTTTCTTCTTGATATCATGTTGATTTAAGTATCTTTAAATGGTGTTACATCATAAACTACTTATGTTTAGATGGTACCGAATTATTATCAGACCAATCAAATTCTTTGCGGTCATTTAGGCTACGAGTGTCCAGTTTGCAACTTATATTTCGACTGAATTCCGATGTGTCCAGTTTGGATTGGCCTGTTAAATCTAACCAAGACATACTTTGTTCCAAAAGATAAATCTCTCTCTCTCTCTCTCTCTCTCTCTCTCTCTCTTTGGAGTGGAAATAAAATAAATATTTATGATGAATTGAGACAGCAGTGCAATCAGCTAAGATGAAATCACATCAGAATTGGCTTAAAGACTTTTCGAGCGTTGGATGTTAATAGAATAAACAAGATAAATATGACACGTGGACATCACTTTTGGATTCAATCATATGATTAATTGAGTTCCTAAACTTCAGCTTTGGAAGCTTATTTTATCGCGAGTGATAGGATGTTGACCATGGACATGGTCCATCCATCAAGTTCATATATAATAATAATACAACACATAAACTAACGCTTTCGTCGTCATTGTATTGTTTAATTAGTCAAACAGCAATAATTTGTTCCATCATTATATCAGAATGATAATAAGTTTCCTTAAATTAATTGTTCTCACATAACAATTCTCTCTCTCTCTCTCTCTCTCTAAAAAAAAAAAGGGTCTTTTTATCTATCTTTTACTATTAAAAGATACATGAGATATTTATGAAATATCTAAACTTATTTTCATGATTTTTTTTTTTCTCTAGTCAACATAGAGCAAAAGCTGGTCACATCAACATTGGCTTGTAGACTTGAAAGTTGGATATCAGTAAACCCTTCAATTCTTGCCGTGAAGAATTATAGTTATAATTGATCGGTCCCCTAATCTTCATCATATAAAGAAATTGTTTTCTTGCAATTGATAGGATGATGGTGACCATTGACATGGTGCATCAAGTTCATAAAATAAAAGAAAAATAACAAAAGACTTTTTTTACCTTGCTCCTGTCATCATTCTTATTGTTTAATCCAAACAATCTGTGGTTATATCACATGATGGGTTATGTATGCTTCGTTGGTCAATTGGTGTTGCAGGAAAAACAAGGTAGGAGTGGACTTTTAATGATCACTTGACGCATCATCGTGATGCTTCTTCTTCTTCTTCTTCTTCTTCTTCTTCTTCTTCTTCTTCTTCTTCTTCTTCTTCTTCTTCTTCTTCTTCTTTGTCATTAAGCCGACCAAATGGTGCGAGTGGTTTCCCCATCTCATAGACATTCTCCCATTCCTTCTTCATCGAAGGAAGGGGTTTGCTTAGCTGCTCCGAGACGCGTTGACCAGATCATCGAGTCTTTTCACATGGAATATGGAGGAGGATGAAACAACATGTCCTGCTCCGATCGATCGATCGATCGATCTCTGAGTTTGACCATCTCCCGTTTGCCGACTCATTGCCATGTGTTGTTCCCCACGACAATTTGCAGCAGATTACAAGTCGAGGCCTGCCTGCCTGCCTGTTTGACCTTCTCGGCGCAGGAGTCGACGATGAAGTTGGTGCCACTTTAATTAACTTTGCTAACCAATCTATGCCCTGCTTCTCTCTCTCTCTCTCTCTCTCTCTCTCTTATCCACCACCATCCTAATATTATTAATTATTTTTGTTTAATGAGAAATAAGCATCATAATAAGTCATCAGGCGAGCATATCATAATAAGGTAGGTAGGTAGGTAGGTATCGATATACAGACCAAGGTAAATCGAATGATACGCATCGTATGAGATCATGGTACATTATTTGTATGGGCTTGATACATACCCTATATTGGGTAGATATGCTCCGGGGGATCGATACAGCAGTGCAATACCGAGATGACCAGATACAAACAAGATGATACATGGTCTTCTTTATTGGGTATTTATTTTTTATTTTTTAATTATTATAATAAAAAATTTGGTATATCAAATATACTAATTTTAATATATGAATTTGATAAATAGATAAACGTTGATCCAAGTATAGTATATTAGGGAGAAGCAATTGATGGTATGTTAAGGAGAGTTTCCAAGAAAGAATAATGAGCACATAATTACTTTCCACTCTTAACACGCCAAATCCTGCAGGCTTCGACTCGGAACTCGGAATCCCACTGAGTCGACTCGGTGGTGGGAATGAAGCATGAGAGTCTCTTACGAGGGAACTAAATAATGAAATTTATGGATTCAATTAAAATTTTCTCAAAATATTTTTTTTAAAGATTATTTCTAATTTAGTAAGTAAATTAAAGTCGTACAGAAAATGCCTTATAATTTGTACAATCTAACTTTTACATCTAATCCTGACGACGACGACAAAAAAAAAAAGGGAAAAATATTAAGAGATAAAAGAATTATTTTTTCTTTTCAAAAAATAAAAAATAAAATAAAAAAATATATTACATTATGATTATATTAAATTAAATACGAGATCTATTACTTGTACAACAACAGCAATGCATTAACCGATCCGAATTTTGAGACGTCAAACATTTGTTCTTACCGCCACCATCGTATTAGACGTCACGTAAATAAGCACAAGGCAATCTCACAAACACTACTGCCTCGGCTCCGAGTTGTACTTGACTCGTCCGTCGACACGACAAAACACGACCTTCCATATTTGGCTCGAAATCTTAAATGAAATCTATAAAGGCATCGATGTGTTCGTGTTTGCTGATTAGATTCTTTCGCCGCCTCATCGGTGTGTTCTTTGCCGTTTGGCTCTTCTTCTTTCTCTTCTTCCAATCACCAAACGCAGGAGAAACCTGTAGAATTTCTCGTGATTTGGTTCTCTGCCGCATCTGTTGCCGCGTACACCCTCGAAGATCGATCTTTGTTGGTGATCTTATCGTGTTCTATTGTTTTTCCTGCCCTTCTCTTTGTGTTTTCTTCTTCTGGTTTCGTGAATAAAAGAGACCGGTTTCCGGGAGCCGTGAGTGGCGGCGAAGAGGGAAAGGGAGAGGAAGAGGATGCTGTATTTGAAGCAGCCATGGAGGAACCTGGAGCTGCAGCGGCGGACGCCCTGATGTCAGGGGCTTCGGATGTCCAAGTGATGTCGTCCGATCCCGGGGCGCGGGCTCCGGACGGAATGACAGCAGAGGGAGGAGCGGTGGCTCGGAACAACGACGAGACCAACGACGCCAGCTTCTACCTGCACGTTTTCGAGCTATACGAGACTCAATCTGTAAGAAAGTTGACCGAAGAATCGGTTTTTTCCCTCCTTTCTTCCAGTCTTTCTTGGTTCTTGATTCGTCTTCGCTTCCTCGCTACTTAGTCCCATTGCTCGTTATCTAAAGATTCAGTTTTGTGTTTCTTTTGGTTTCTTTTATGGTACTCAATCAAACTGTGACATTTTTCCCAGACATGTCTTATGGTACTCAATCAAACTGTGACATTTTTCTCGAGATGTTTGAAGCCATTTCAATTCTTGATTTCTTTGGTTACATCCAAATCCAAGCAAAGTCATCTGTCATGTAGGAAAAATTTGCTACTAGCTTATTCATCGGTTTCTTTCTTTGGTGATGATTATAGGTGCTTCTTTTAGACTCGAGTTATATGGAGTTTAGTTGTCTTAGATTCTGTGTCTTGCTTTTCGATATTTAATCTTTGTTTCTCTTGGTTTTTCGCAATAGTTAGTGTTAATACTCACCATGTCGTTGACTTTTTTACCCATAATATACTCCACTGGAAGACTTATTTTGTACTATAGTTAGTTTTGAGGTTCTATATCTCTTTCTGTGCAAATTATAAATTATTTATCATGTTAATTTTCTAGTATTAGTTTTAGAGGGATTGATCAGAAATTGTCATGATTAAGATCAAATCATCCTCTATGAGATTCTTAAGCAATTCTCATTTACAAACATTTGAACCGAGGATTATGAGTTCCAAGATGTAGATGCACCCTGCTCGAATTTTCTGCTTGTTCATTGTTTTAGGATTCTTCCTACCAAAATATTTACACGTAGTTTGATGCTTAACATTGCAGAACTTTTATATGATCAGAAAGAACAGAACATCATGGAGACTGTTAAAGATTGGCAGGTTGAGAGCTTCAGAACTTAATATCTGTCAGGAGTCCACCACATACACTGAAAGTGAATGTAAAGAGTTGCTAAATCGAATACATGAAGAAAACAAGTCGACTGGCGGACTAAAGTTTGTCACAGACTGCTATGGCATTGTTGGTTAGTGCAACCCCAATTCATTATCGTTCCATGTGGTAGTTAGTATTTTTCATTCTGAACAAGATTGTGATGAAGAATGTTTTTTCTATCAGGATTTGTAAAGTTTCTGGGCCCTTACTACATGCTCCTTATAACTGAAAGAGAGGAAATTGGCGCTATACTTGGTCACACGATCTATGCTATCACCAAGAGCAAAATCATTGCACTACCAAATTCAAGTGTCCAATCTAATATGGCCAATTCTAGAGAAGAGCGCAGGTTTTTCTCTTTTCACTGCATGTAGTACAAATGTACAATATATATGGTACTTTTGTAGGTGACTCTAACTTTTATTATTTCTAAAGATTGTTGACTTTGTGTATGTGGAAAAATACTTGTGATGTTTTGACATATTAGATGTGTTTGCTATCTAAAATGATATTTTGAAAATTTTGCCTTTTGATTTGCAATCATATGCACCTTATGACATTCACAGTGGATATTTTCATTCCAAATTCTACAATTTTACCATATATAGCTTTTTCCCATTTGTTATTCACTTTTATAAACCATACTTTTATCGATATTCTTGAAAGAATTCAGAATTAGTTACTTTTAGTTATCGAAATAAAATTTGCTAGTTTATTCTAGTAAAAAAAAAATATTTTCTTCGTATTATCACGACGTTGTTCCTTATTCGGGATTATATTATCAGATGGTAGTTAGATGGTTATTTCATGTATCATATCATTGTTCCTGATTTGGTTTGTAATGTTAATATATAGTTGTATTATTTTTTTTAGGCTATCATATTTTACACTGTACTGTGCATTCTTGATTATTTATGGAATGTCATCAGAACTAAAAGTACATTTGGTCTTAATGATGCGACAGATACAAGAAGCTCTTTTGTACAGTGGATATCACGCAAGGTTTCTTCTTTAGCTACTCATATAGCATCATGCAAAGCTTACAGAAGAATATGTGTGAGGGAAAAACAGGGCAGATGTTGTATGAATCCATGTTTATATGGAATGAATTCTTGACCCGTGAAATTCATAGCCGTCTGAAAAGTACTTTATGGACAGTTTATTTAGTATATGGTTTCTTTAAGCAGGTAAAATTTAATTATGTTAGTTTTGCTTTTTATTAAAAAAAATTTAACCTTTCTTTCGATTTTATGTTTTCCTATCAACAAAAAGGAAAAAAAATTGATATTATTAATCTTGTTTAATCAATAGGTTTTGCTGAACTCATTACTTATATGCTTTATTTGAATGATTAAAGATTCTGATAAAGCAAGACTCTAGAGGACTTAGGCTTCATTCTTCTGTTTTATGTCAATGGAATTGATGACTAGACTTATAGTAACTTATCAATACATCATGATCCCTTAGAAATCTAGAATAACTGACCGCATCCAGGGTTTTGTACACCAACACTATCATATCTCTATTCTCTAATACTGTAAAAAGTTACATAATTAGAAAATTAATTTTATTTAACTTTTTAAAATCATGTTAAGAAAAACAATTTCGTTGACAATTTTTTTTTTAGTTATTAGATGAGCAACAAATCAAGATGCTATTTAAAGGATAAAATGATTGTTTAACATGCATATCATGGAGGATCATTCCATGGGGTGTGCCAAATTGTCAATGCCTTTCAGGCATGGTATGTATTGCATTATGCTGATTGCCAGGTTGCTTGTGTCAACTGATGCAGGAGAAGAAATTGCTTGACTAGATGTTGGCCTATCAAGCGTATGATTTCACCTAAAAAGAACCAGATCAATTACAGAAGTGGAAGTTCTATATAGAAATGTAGAGTATATAAAACGACCTTGAAGCTTGTCTTTATTATGGTCAGCAATAAGATTGGAAAGTCAAGCTTTTGGTATCAGAAAGCTTTGTAAAGCCAGGAGTTGGAGGAATAGAAACAAACACAAATTAAGTTGATATAAAAACAAGTAGAAAGACTTCATTAAGGCTCTAAGGAGTACCTGTTGCATCAAAGATAGAGCTTTCGAGTTTTGGCATTTCTTTATACAGATTGTTATCCTATCTTGTGGAAGTAAAATGCCTATAAATGTCAATTACAAGAATATGGTATGTGAACAGCATACTGGTGCATAAGGTTTTACCGCCTTCTGCTTCCTTATTACATTTGGAAATTACCTTATGTTGTTCTTAGGTTTCATTATGGAGTTAAGAACTAATTACTTTAGTTTCTCTGATTCAGGTGAAACTTTCAACTCATGGAAAAGATTTTTGGTTGACTCTAATTGCTAGGCGCTCACAACACTGTGCTGGGACCAGGTTGTTATATTATTATATTTTAAATCTGTGTTCCATGTCTTCCAACAGATGGGATGCAGTAACTCTTATGGTGAAGAGTAGCTAAATCTCAGTATATCTTAATTGAAGCAAATTGATATATTACTTGTGACTGTGTTTTCTTCTTGCTTTGTCCTTCATTTTTTATAACACTGTTGCTTTTGTGGATAAGGTATCTCAAGCGTGGTGTTGATGAAGATGGTAATGTGGCAAATGATGTTGAGACTGAACAAATTATCTTTGAAGACATTCCTGGAGAAATTCCAACATGTTTTAGTTCTATAGTCCAGAATAGGGGTTCTATACCTCTTTTTTGGTCTCAAGAAACCTCAAAACTTAATCTGAAGCCTGATATTATCTGTAAGTTCTGAAGTTTGGCAACATGTTTTTGGAAAGCAGTTATCTTACTATTTTTTCCCCTTTCTCAGTGAATAAAGATAAAGGTTATGAAGCTACTCAGCTTCATTTTGATAATCTTGCAGAAAGATATGGAAAACCTATTGTTATTTTGAACTTGATTAAGGTATGTCTTTTTATAGTTTATGCATAAAGCACAGATAGGCCAATTTCTCTTACTACTTCCACATTGTCATACTTAACTGCACTCTTGTCACCCTTTTTTCATAGTTATTGTTTTGTTAACAGTCAGAAGAAAAAAAACCTCGGGAATCTATTCTGCGTTCAGAGTTTGCCAGTGCAGTTAAGTATGTGGATAAGAACCTATCAGAAGATAGGCATTTAAAGTTCTTACATTGGGACCTTCATAAGCATTATCGAAGGTACTTGGCTTCTTCTGATATTTATTGGTCTGATCTGCAATTGCAATATAATTATGATAAGGTATTTGTTACAGCAAAGCTAAAAATGTGCTTACAACGCTGGTAGAAGTGGCGGCATGTACCTTAAAGCTAACGGACTTCTTTTACTGTGAAATGGCACCTGCAATAAGATATGAAAGTGACTTACGATGGCCCACTTTTGTGTAAGTATCTTATGTTGTATGTTCACGTAATTCCATTATTTTCATCTAATATGTTTGTATAGGAAGCATAGTGTTAACTATATACTTTTCTGTAAATTCTTAGAAACTTTTCTATATTAATAATATGTTAAAAGAACACAAATTTACTTGCTTATTTTATCCTAGAAACTTGGTTTGTGATATTTTACTTTTCTTAAATCCTACTTCCTTGTCGTATACCTTTGTATTTCTATTACTCATTGAACCTTCTAGCTTTCATCTTATTCCACCAAAATCTTTTTGTTCCTGTCTTGTTTATAGTATTATTTTCAACAAATTGTACTTATACAACAACAACAAATTTGTCAAGGCTTTGAACAACCAACATGGTGGTATCAAAGCAAGAAATCTACTTACTTGAGAAAGATACCAACAATGTCTTCAGGTTGTGGTTGTTTAATACGTTTGCACCTCCAAGTATTATTACACATTATGGCTTAAATGGTATGCTAACCTTTTGAGCTTTCACCACATCAATGTCTTTAGGTTCTGTTGTATCATATTTGGTGCTTATGCTTCAAAGTTTTGTATATTGTAGTTTTTTTTTCTTAGTTCTGTTTTAAACATACACAAAATATTTTCAATATATTATTTTGCATATAAATGTACCTGAAGTTTTAAGACCACAATTAGGCTAAGGGCATTTCTGAAGTTCTTCTAGCATATGCAGACCATCTATTGCAAGCCCTCTTTGCAACGCAACTAGTCCCAAATCTAGGCATTGAATGCGTGGTTGTTCTGCATTGGCAATTGATCATATAGCACATTATGGATCATGTTTCAGAATTTTGAACTTCATTTATAAATGATGAATAATATCTTAAAACCACCTGAATTTTGATTAGATTAGACTTACTTGCAAGATTATATGTGTTCCACTTCATCTTTCCAAATGGATGAATCTAATTCTCCTAAAATAAGAAACTTTAGCAACTCTTTTAGATTGCGGATTGCTTATTCATTTTTGAAACATTTGAGTTTTTATTAATCAAATCAGCCACAAGAAAAATACATGGACTCTGACTAAAAAGTATTTGTTTCTACAGCATTGGGTCATTATTTCTATGGTTTTTAAAAGAATGAGTTCATTTTTTAAGTTGTCTTGTTTTTTTATTAATAGTTTGTTATTTTTAAACATACTTGCTTTAATGTTCAGGATGGATGATGCTGGTGACCAATCATCGAATAATATTTGCAGCAGTAGCAGCTGCAGCACCACTGACAAAGATGATGTTGATATGCAAGAAAATGGATCTCAAGAAAACATGGATTCTGATATATCTGGATCGGAAACAAAAACAATTGCAGTTAGCAATGGTGGACTTTGTTCAGTTAAATCACTTAGGTGTCAGAAAGGTGTTCTACGAACAAATTGCATAGATTGTTTAGATCGTACAAATATTGCTCAGTATGCCTATGGTTTAGTTGCACTAGGGCATCAACTTCATGCATTGAAATTATCTCCTTGCCCAAGCATTCCTCTAGATGCCACCTTGGCCGATCATTTGATGACATATTATGAGAAAATGGGTGACACACTTTCTCTGCAGTATGGTGGTTCTACTGCTCATAATAAGGTATTTATCCTAAATGAAACTTCTCATTATCATTCCATGTTCCTTGAGAATTGAATCATGTTTATTCTAAGTGTTTCTCAGAATATTTTTTTTTGCTTGCAATTTTCTTTTCTTTTAATGTTATTTGAAATCACTGCATGGATGTAGATTTAGCTTCTTGCTATTTACTGTTTTTGGATTGAAAAGGGTCTGAGCTTTAGATAATATAATCTAGGGCTTCTATGTAATTGTGGGTGCTCCCATCATAATAGCGAAAAGCACAATTCATGATAATTTATTTTTTTTCCTTCTTTTGTAAAAATAGTATCTCTTATTCATATGACATGTTTACTATCTTAATACTTGCACTGAAATGATCATAAGACCAGTGCCTACTTTTAGTTTAACAACATTTATTGGTTACTTGATAGATTTTTTCTGAAAGAAGAGGTCAATGCAAAGCAACAATACGATATCAAGAGTTACTCAGAACATTTCAAAGATATTATAGTAATGCCTTTACGGATGTTGACAAACAGGCTGCAATAGATCTGTACGTATAATTTTTTTTTCTGTGAATTTGTTATATCTCATACTGAAAGAAAACTCCAGTTCCTTGGAAAATACAATTGCATAATATTCTGCATAGAGATGCCCACTTTTTGCACTTATTACATACAGATTTCTGGGACGATTTCAACCTCAACTGGACAAACCAGCAATCTGGGAGCATTGTGGTGTTGGGAAGAGTGGTCATGGTTTTACCAATGAAATTTCAAGGTATCGTTGGACATGTTTTTTGCATGATACTGGGATGTGTTTTTTCCTTCACTGAGTTATGATACTGCTTTTTTGCTTATTTATTTTTATTATTGCAGCTGGAAGATTTATTACACTAATGGTTATCTTCATTATTTATGCCATATTATTTAAAAATACCTGGTTATTAGGTGTTTCACTTGCCTTTGTTGTCATGTTTTATTTTTTTTTCAGAATAAATGGTTATTTTGTATGGCACACTAGAAAGATTAGTGCTTTGCTATGCATACATGAAAACGAAGTGAAGCAGGCTACTTATTCATAAGCATCCTCCTTTCCCAACAAATGTATTTTGCAAGTCTATGACAATCAAACTGCCACTTGGCATACATAACTGATGACATTTTATGCTGGTTCACTTTGGGTACTGTCGAAGATTGTTTGATCTGTCTCTCTTCATACTCTGTTCCTAGATACTCCATGATTTCTAAGTTGAATTGTTCATGACTAATAGAAGGATCTAAGAAGTCCAGGCAAGTTTGTTTAAACTAATGATTTCATGGGTTGATATGCCAGTGACATACATGGTTTTCCTGGTCTTTTGTATCTGCTAAATGCTGCAGCAATCTTTTGATGTAGTGAATTTATACAGGTCATTTATCAAAAGATCCTTATCTGATGGAAATATACTCCATGAAAGTTATACTCTTCTATCCAGCTGTAGTTTTAGTCAGAATGCTCCCTCATCCTCAAAATCATCACAGGTTGGCTACTCAATTTTGCCGTATCCAATCTACAGGTCTAGCTTCAAATTTATTGCTACTTTTGTAGGCATAGTCACCAAACCACTGTAATTCCCTGTCAAACTGTTATTCCCCATTTTATATACTTAACTACAAAGTGTTCCAAACTTAGTACATTATATATTTAAAAGATATTTTAGTAACTACTTGCTGGATGTATTAGACCTCTCTTTTCACATATAAAGATGTGAGGTTTTAAAGGGCTCATCATCTATGACCCGGTTATAAAAAGCGGTTTATGGTCATTTCTATTATTCTATCTTTAAGCTTTCCTTGCATTAGTCTTTACAGATGCATGAGGGAAGAGAATTATTAATATTTTGCTTAATTGTGTCAACAACACTAACTTTTCCTTTTGCCTTGCCTTATAGGTACACTGCCGTGGTGCCTCATGGGCAGCATTTTGCAGAAAGTGCAGATAGTTATTTGTATAAAGACTGGTACTCAAATTTTCTGGATTTTGAATCAATTTTATCTTCTCAAAGTTTTCTTGAGGGAGAAATGAATGACAGGTAACCCCTGTCTCCTAATCTTCCGTATTCAAGTTAAGGTGGTCATTCTCTTGACTTCTTAAGTACATTGACAAGCCTGAGTGTACTTCACAAGCTCGCGACTACTCGAATGTTGTCTCTTAGTCTACTTTCAACTTAAAGCTGAATGCTGTGCCTCAAAGATATCAAAACACCTTATAAAAATGAAAGAAAAGTTAATGAGAATTGTATGTGAACAGTTAGATTGGAAAAGTCTAGGCATAAAGTGCAATTAAGAGCCTTGGCAGCCACTTTTTAACTACATTGATTTTGATATCCATAAGTATGGATTTCAGTCTCCTTTTATGCTCATATGATATAGGAATCTTATGCCAGCCAATTATAATGAATTCAGAGTTTATCTGTAATACTTCTGTAAGCTCCTTTTAACTTTCTGCTTAAAATCCTTCTCCAAAAGTGGTTCCTTGGCATCTATAATATTCTCCTGCAATGGGATAAAGTTCCAACAATTTTACCTTGTTTATCCATAACCTGATAAGTTGGTTAACACCATAATTCGAACTTTCTAATATATTCATGCATGTGTTGGTGTTCTATGCAATGCAATTCATCCAGAAAATAAAATATTTCTGCGTGTAGTCTCTGCATAGCGTATTTATGCTTGAGGGTATAAAAAACTTGTCATCATGAAAAACTTGTCATGTGTTTTCAGATCCACATTGAATTCTCCAATTGAAAGCCTTTCTACTCAAAATATCGCTGATGGCAGAAGTAATGAGGCATCCTCAGATCTTGTAGAAAATGGGTCAATCACAGAGGTAAACACTTCTGTCCTTTAGTTGTGAAATCAGTTTTTTCCAGTATAACAAGGAGACCTTTCCAAATTCAGATTTGATTAATCTGTCCAATGAGATTATTTTTCTACTTTAACTCATCATGTTGCACTCATTAACTATGAGAATAAACTTGATTAGTTGAGCTGTGTCAAAACACAAAATCTAACCAGGCTCAACAACATGAAAATAGAAGGAAAAAAAATAAATTGTAGCAGTGTGAAAATAGAAGGAATAAAAATAAGTTGTAGTAGTGGCCTAGTGGCAATGGAGTTGAGGCAGATTTATTGTTAGAGAACACAGTATTGCACATAAAAAATGACTCTTTCTGCTATAAAAAACATGCATACTTGGAATGGCATGTGCGCACACACATATTTGTTGAGAATACTAAAGATGATCTTACTCTTGACAAGTAATTTCTTAAGCAACATTTATTTAATTGATTTTGGTGCCATACCTCATTTTCCAAATGACAGATCCAGAACTTGCATCATGCTGTAATATTCTCCATTTTGAAACCCATTTCATGTGGTAGTCAACAATCATACACAATTCTTTCATTCCATCATTGTTTTTGGATTATAATGTAAGCATAAACTCTTAGAAGTATGGTGGCTAGAACTGTCTTCTATATGTATCATTGAATAATTTCATAGTATATCAAACCCATTTATTGGAGGTTGAGGGTTCGGAACCTGACATTTTTTTACGTCTAAATATTGGTATGGTGGTGTCCCAGACCAGTTGGAGGTTTGAAACCTTATCATTATTAATATCATTGTTCGATTGTACATTTGGTGTCAGGACATATGCATGCAACAAATCAGTTCTCAGTTAGATTTGTGTATATGACAATTTCCAATTGTAATCACATGCTATTTTGGATTTGAATAGTCTTAAGATAAAGCTGCATCATTCTGTAACATGACTATGCAGTAATGGTACGAGAAATTGAGATTAAAAAAAAAAAAAAGTTTAGTTCTGTTTCAATTGCTTCTTGATTATTTATGTTCATGGAGAAATCATAATGGAAATACGATTTCCTTATGATGCTGCCCAAACAGCTAATATTGTGATTGTTTTTGTTGCAGGGAGACCAGGTAATTGAAGAACAGCCTCATGACACTGTCCGAACAGCTAACAAACGGAACAAATTTCCTGACAGCTTCGCACACTGGGTTGACCATGGAGAGGCTTTATGCCGTTGATTTCAACTATTCTTATCATATTCTTTTACGCTCCCATCTGATACTCGTCTTCATTGACAAGGACTTAAAGATGCCAGCTTAAGCGAGAACAGGAGAATGTAAAAGTTGATTTGATTGATGCAGTGCTGCTAGTTTGAAGGAAGTATATGATTTTTATAGAGGTCGGCCTGTTTATGATAGATGAAATCTCATCAATGTAAATATTAGGATAGCTACTTGTGTCCTCATGAGCTTGACAATTGTGGCCGTGATTCTTTTTCTACTTCCAGTCTGGTCCTTTGTTTATGTCTGTAAATACTTGTATAAACCGGAAATAAAAGGAACAATCATGTTGTTTCTCTTTCGACTAGATTTTGGAGGTTCATACTGAATTGAACTGCTTGAGCATGGAAAAAGTTGAAGCATCTGCTAATATTGTTTCATGTTCACCTGTCAGTTGTTATATATTGATTGCCAAAATGTCTACCAAACTAATCAACAACATGTTTGAATGATCCTCATTTGTTGTGGAAGCTGTATAATATGTGAATTTTTAGGTCTTTTTTTTAGATTAAATACATACCAACACATGATACACTTGGTATTGGTCTTATTTGCCGATACAAAAAAGAAAAAGAAGAATAAAAAGAAGACTTTTTTATTCGACAAGTGATAATTTCTCAGTTCTTATTATTAATATTGTCTCAAACAAGGAGCAGGCATGTGAGCAATCAAGTTGGACTGATCACAAGAGTAATGAAATCAAACCCATGACATTACCATAAGCTTAAAATGCACCTGCAGAGAGCAGAGTTAATCTTCAAAAAATGTGTTCTACAAAGGATGACATCATAGATTTTAAAGGCTAGAGAGAGATGCAAAAGTCTTTTAGCAATGTATACATGATTGGTTACAAAGATATAGGTTGCAATGCATACATGATTGCTGGCAAATGAAAACTTGGATCATATCAAGTTCCATGTACCAAAGAATGTTGAAGAGATCATTCTGTAGGCAAAATTATACATTACGCTGTTGTGCTTACACATTGCGGTCCGGAAGGCATGGATTCTGGGACCTCAGATTGAATGGAACAACTGATGACTGCTTTGGAAGATCAAAGAAATACAAATCAAAGGCTTCAACCATAAAAATCACAACTGAGACACACTTCACTGCCTTCTATTGCTGTTGATGTGGCAATTATCAGCTGAAAATGCTGACGTACCAAATGGATATTTCATGTCAGCATGACATCTAAACAAAATATCCAGATGCTAGTAAGTCTGATTATTATTGCTTGTATGTTAGTTGGACAGTATAATTGTTGTATCTCAGCATTGCTTGTTGCTGTTCTGAGCTAACATGTCAGTTGTGTTCCTCAGGGTGCTGATGTGCAAGTATACACTCCAAAATAGGGAGTAAGAATAAAGATTTGAAGGAATCCAAAATATGCTTGCTTGGAACTCGAGGAGGGGCTGTTGGTTCATATGCAGAGATCCAATGAACACTTGTGTGTGAGGTGAAGAAAGTTGGGAAGCAGAAAAGCCTGCATGACATGGAGTAAGGCGAGTCATTCTTGTCATAGTCTTTCATCATTCAAATTGGAATCTATAAATGGATCCATTATGCCATACCCTGTGTGTGTCAGCTGTACTTAGCACTCTGCTCAGTGCCATGGCACTGAGCTTTGCACTGATCCTGCAATCAAGGAAAACCTACAGAATAAAGATTCAAGGTAAGAGTCGACCAGAAGAAATTAGTCATTGCCAACAACTTTTGCATACAGAACAAGATCGGAATCAGTAATTAACCTTAATCTTTGGAAATCGGAAGTTGAAGGCATGAAGCTGAGCCTGAATTCCTCCGAATATTCTGATCTCCAGATCGCCGATCGATGAGCCTTGCATGGATTTTTCAGTAAGCAATTCTCCAAGGTTTATCGTCTTGAAGAAAACATGGACTAAGATCGTGACATTTGTGCTGTGAGGTGGTTGAAAGAAACCAGGAACCTTGATCAACCCCATGTTGCTGCTGTCATAAACCAGGCCAAGCTCGGTGGAGCTGTATCTGATGCCAAGCTTATTGGGGTTGTGAGCAACCACAAGTAATGAAGCAATGGCCGAAGACTCATTGGCTCCCTTGCTGAAAGCTGCATCAGAAGAATCAAGTTGTATTGCATGGAGATGGAAGCTTGGCTTCTTTGGCTTGAGGACAAATATAATGATCAAAACTGCAGCAGCTACGAGTGCTAAGCTCAGGAACAGAAGAGGGAAGCAGTAACTCCTCCCGGAGGAAGACGTCGGTGACTCTGCCTCGGTGATCTCAAACGGTTGTCCACCTTGCTTGTCCAACCTCATCATCTCTTCTCCAGCAGCAGTGAAGTAATATCACATGACATCTGCAGTTTATATAACCACATTCACCTTAGACGGGGAAGGAACTGTGTTTGCCTTTGGTGATAAGCCATGTGCAAATACCTTTATTCTTTTCTTCAAAGTTGCCTCAGGAACTCTTCCTCGGTTACAACTCTTCAGAACTTGTTAGCTTGGGCTGTGGACAACTTCCTTGCAAAGATTTCTGCTTCACCTTTCTGCTTGTGTTTGTGATCAAGCAAGTGCATCATCATAGACTAACCATAGTTATCTCCATCACATTTAGCAATAGTTGTGGAGCTGTCATAGGTGTGGAATGTGAATGACCTCATAAAAGTTTCCATGATAGCTGCTCAAAACTATTCTTTGTGTGTAAAATGTATGTTATCTACCTAAGAGTGGCAGAAAACAAAAAGAAAATGGGGGGAAAGACCACCTTAATTTAAACTTGTATATTCTAGTTAAATGCTATGGTAAGTCAGAACTCAATAAAAACTAGCTCTACATGTTCATAAAGAATGAAAGAAATTTTTGTGAGAAGGTTGAATGCTTTAATTGAGTGTTTCAAATAATTGACTCTCCAATGCATTAATTAGTTTCTTGATATGATAATGGTTACATTAGTCTCTATGGTGAATGTGGATTTCTTTAATGGAAACCAATTTAGCCAGGAAAATATTAGAGAGGAATTATGTGTTTTTTTCAAATTTATTTAATGGGTGCCATTAAATATACTATAGTTCAACTTGATGGGACTGAGTTCCCAGAATACTGTAATCACTATTTTGGATCAGCCAGAACTTGAAACATAGAATTCAATCAACCAACAAAAGAGGAAAGAAAAATATTCTACATAATATTTTTTTATATTAAAATATATTCCTCTCATTGTTCTATAAAGACAAGCCTTAGCTCTCTAAGATATAATTCCATATTGGAAACATTTCTTTCTCACACTCATTTTAGATCTCTCAGTGATTTGAGACATAAGACATCTCTCTCTGCTACTAGTTTTATATAAATCCATCTTGAAGGCAGAGATGTAGTTTTCAAAATGATAATCTTTGAAGAGTCGATTCTCAAAATATAATAATCTTAATAAAAAGAATTGTGCCAACTTGACTCCTTGACCAAATTCCATACTTAATTTAATATAAGAAGATTTCATCTCTAAGATGAAACAAGGTCCATAAACTCTCTTACTGCCCAGTCTCAAATATCAAGGCAACCTTTGTCTGAAAGCTTTGATGTGGATATGAAAGTACTGCAGCATGTTTTGTTCTATAAGACTTCATCACCCAAAAAGCCCATCCCATCCATCCTTGTTTTCACCTTCGGCAAATCCAAAAGCTGCTTAATGACCAAAGCGTAGCAGATCATTGCAATGGCTTAGTATACATGAACATAAAACACCAAACTATTTCTTCTTTGGTGAGTTCTCTTTTCAAGAAGCCAAAGCCAATCTCGTTCTTTGTTGAATCCTTTGAACCACATAATGATTGTTTAAATTTAGAAATTCAATGAAGTTTCTGAACATGCATTAGTGCTTGTCCACTCCACCACTTTTGATCACAATTACTTGCAGAGAAGTTTCGTGAGAAGCTCTCTCTCTCTCTCTCTTAGATTTAATAATACTTATAGATGCAGTAGTACTTAGAAGAGATAAACTAATTATTATTAGTAACATGAGAAGAAATAAGATAAGATCCAGAAAGATCTTAATAAAAACTAAAAATAAAAATAAAAATATTTTTAATTTAATTATATATCAGTTTTTACAGATTTCAATGACGATAATATGTAGTTGACTCGAAATAATTAAGATTTTATAATTGTGTTGTTTCTTGTTGAATATTGCTCACACGAAATGTAACTTCCATGCGATATTTAAAAATAATTTAATAAATTATTAAATTTCATTGATAAATAAGGAGAAAATTATATTCTTTAATACATAGGAGGTGTAATCATTCTTTTTTATTTCTATAAATTCAGATTCTAGACTAAACAACTATTTTCATCACCCAATATGCATCAATGCAAAGAGAGAGAGAGAGAGAATAGATCGTCTCTCAAGATATTTGATCGACTCGATCAACGGCTGTTCTTGTGCTATCGATGACCAATGGGAAAGCGCCCAGCGTCCTGGGACCCGTGGCATGGTTGCATTTAAGTCTGGGAAGGCTTCGTGTCCTGTTCCGAACATTTACGTCGTGTCTTCCACCGCTCGATATTTGCTTCGTCCGCTCGTCTCTGTCGGTCGGTGGGCAAGGGGCGGTTAGGGTTTTGCTATATGCTCCTCGGGGGGGTGGAAGATGAAGACGCGGCCGTTGCACTGGTGAAGGATAAAACGCGGAGGTTGATTTCCAGCGACTCTGGCTCGGCGCCCTTGAACGTGGATCGAGGAGCGATATCATGTTGCGGACGGGTGCGACGGTGGAGGCGAAGAACAAGGTGGTTTTGAGGTCACACGCCCTTCCGCAAAAGGCAAACCCGGTCGATGAATCGAACAAGGATACGAAGCCGCAGTCGACTCCGACCACCTCTGTTCCAGCCAATCGGAACGGCGTTAGTTCGGGCGTCGCCAGTGGCGTGGGCCGGGCGAAAGAGAAGGAAAAGGTTGCAGTAGGGGAGAAGAACAAGACGATTTTGACGCCAAATACTGGGAAGGGAAAGGAACAATCCATGATCGCTGGTGAGAAAGGTGTTATGAAGAGAAAGATTGGTAGAGAAGAGGATCATGCTCGAGTCCCTGCGAGGAAATCTAGAACAAATCCGGTGATAATAGATGCCCCTCGTCCTGAAAAAGAAAAGGGATACGATGAGCTCGCGGACGACGAGTTTCACTGCTCTATCTGCATGGAGACGAAGCAACTCAATGAGAGCTTCAGCGTGTCGTCCTGCTCCCACATCTTCTGCACGAGCTGCATTAGCCAGTACGTCGCGGCTAAGGTCGAGGAGAACGTGATGGTCATCTTGTGCCCTGACCCGAGGTGCAAAGATGGGGGGATCTTGGAGCCGGATATGTGCAAGCTTATTCTACCGGAGGGCGTTTTCCATCGATGGGGCATAGGGTTGTGCGAATCGGCTCTTGGCACCCAAAAGTTCTACTGCCCCTTCAAGGAATGCTCGGCATTGCTGGTATATGATGACGCTGATAGCGATAAACAAGTGATCACCAACTCGGAGTGCCCCCACTGTCATAGGATGTTTTGTGCTCAATGTAAGGTGCCATGGCATGCGGGGATTTGCTGCAAGGGATTTCAGGAATTGGGTAAGGACGAGAGAACGAGAGAGGATATTTTGATGAGGAAATTGGCTACCGATAGCAAATGGCAGAGGTGCCCCCAGTGTAGGATTTATGTGGAGAAGATTGATGGTTGTATGTTCATGATGTGCAGGTGTTTTCTTGTCTTTCCTTCAGAACACCTTTGTTTTACATACATGCATTTGATTGCTTTGATTTATCATGAATGTTAAGCCAACCAATTTAGTTTCTTAAATTTCTTAATCCGTCAGGAGTGATGGTAACTTCAGTTGAACTCCATGTTCCTCTGTTATCATTATTATTATCTTTTGTTTTAAGTGAAAGATGGAGTGATTATCCGTTATTTGTTGATTAAGAGAAAATAATGAGTTAAAATAGAAAAAGAAGAAGAAGAAGAAGAAGAAGAAGAAGAAGAAGAAGAAGAAAACCCGCTGTTTAGCCTCTAAAATGAGAAAGAAAAAAATTTTCAAGCCAAAACCAAGCTAAGAACAAAGCACTAGCAGCAGATTTCCAAGCTCTTGTGTCATAACTCAATGTAAAGCACCCCTACTTTCTTGAATTAGAATTGTTAGTACATATCTTGATATGATCTCATTGGTTTTTGAGAATAATGCTTTTCATATTCTTCATTTATGATCACCCTTCAGTTTGTCATTTCCACTCATGGTCTAATGGAGCCCAAGGTAGCAATATGAGCCTCTTATTTCACATATGAGAAGTTAAAATAGCGTAAAACATATTTCACCATTTTGGATCTTTTCATCTCAGAAAAATCATTGACTTCTTCATGCATCATGTTCTGCATCAAAAGATAAGTGTCATCAATGGTAAACATGCATGCTCTTTTTATAGCCTGCTTTGCAGAGTTTTCCAGTATATAAAGTAAGGTTATTGAACATAGATAGTATTTCCTACCTTGAAGCTTTGCAAGGATAAAGGGTGTCATTGGCAAAGAACAATATATTTTGGAGGTTGGCAGAGAACAAGTCATGTTGTAATGATAAAAAGAAGAGTATATAATCCTGTAAAAAATATTGTGTATTCTCTATGAAAATATTTGTAGACATGCTAGGCATCTTTACACATTTGATATCAAGTTCATGATATATATATATATATATATAGTTGTGATATTAGGAGCTGAGTTGTGTCTTTGGCATGATATTTCTCCCTTTTGTAATTAAGACTAATTCTGGACCTGTCTTGTAGATTCTTCCCCAGGAATTTTAGTGGCACGTTCCTGATGGCAGGAGAAGACCAAACTTTTATATATGTTTTTGATGTGACTAACCACGACTGCTATTTCCTTTCTCTCATCTCCTCATCATCTTCACCGATCTGTTTGTAGACTGCGCTAACGCGTTCTACCACTTCATTTGAAGGTGTGGCTATTGCTTCTGCTACGTATGTGCATCTCCAATGACAAAGGAACTCCACTACTGTGCGAAATGCCAGCGCTGATCTCCCCCAGGTGGCCGAGAAACTTGAAGATACTCTCGTAGTTCCTCTCTGACGTCTTTCATCGATCTACTCCTGCTTTGTCTGGTCTAGAACTAGTTTTTTCTGTGATGCCCTGCAAAATGCATCTTGGTTGGCTTACTACCATCCTCTAATTAAAACTATGGAATGATGACAGCTGACTTTGCTCCTAGGGTTAACTTGGTGTAGTTCTTGTATATATATGTTTGACTTGATCTTAAAGACAAATATATTTTAGTTCTTCCCTCGGTTTCTCTTAAACAATATTATCTGAATGCATTTTATTAAAACAAAAAAGGGAGATTGCTTAACGATATCTTCTACAACACAGTTTTGGATGACTTTCACAAGTATCTTTACAGTAACTTGTTAGATGTAGCAGTGATTGTTTCTAGAGTTAATGCTTGTCCATTGGTATATGTACCACCTATTAATGTTGAATTTGATGGTCAATCGAGGTGGAATTTTAAGCTGCTATCTTCTGCTTTTTGAGATGTGCCATTTTGAAACTCGAACCGACTAAAGTCATGGACTTGTTTCCAAGATTCCTCCTACAGAAGAGACCTGTGTTGGAGGCACAGCTGGGGAGAGAGATAGATATTTCCGACGCTCAAAATGGTGCAATAGTATTTAATAGAGGGATTAGAGTTTGGATCATACAATCTATCTATATTTATAAATATTTTTCATAATCGTTTGTGAGTGGAGAGAGGAGAGAATATTTTCTGAATCAGATTTGATTTGGATGAAGCCGCTGAGAGTTGGTACTACTAATATGACCACCATCAATTTGCTCATGTTGTCCTAACTTGGCTGAATTGAAGGCATGTCTAGTAGTCATGTTTTGAGCTCTGATCCAATAATAATATGTTGCATCTGTTTTATATTATGCACATTTATCCTTTGGTACATATTACACCACCAACTTGATTAATTTGGCAGATGAATATGAAATTTTGCTTCACTACTGGCATTATAAATTGATTTCATGTTCTGCTTCATCAAGGCTACACTTTTACTCATATATATATATTTACTGTAATGATAAAATATTAAGAATATATTAGATGATTATATATTCATTCATATATATATTACTGATTCAGATAAACTACTATCAATCATGATTAGAAGTAATTAACAACAATGTCACATGTGATATGGAAGGTATCTTCTACATTTTTAAACTTCATAAGGATATACATATACACAAGGAAGGAAAAAGAAAAAGAAAAAGAAAAATCAAAAGAGGAATCCTTGCCTCCTTCAAATTCATCTGTTGGAAAATATTTCATGTCAAGATGTACCATTCATAAAATACTGCACCAGACTGTTGGTTGAGATCAGCTTGTTTGGGGGTCAAAAGTCTCGCATCACCGCATGATAAATTCCATGTTGATCTATCTCATAGAGATGTGGGTGAAATGCTACTTGGCTCACAAAGACATCATCTCTCAAAGATACATATATTATCTACATGATATTAAGTTACACAAATGATAGTGTCAGTGTCATTTATTCCACCATAAGTACATACATATCCTTGTATCAAATTTCCAACCCCTAACTCCAAGATAAATGATCAATTATTCACATCAGCTATATATTGATCTTAGTGTTCATGAGAATATTGAGATGCCAACAATCCTGAAGTTTCATTCAACAAAACCAACAAAGGAAACTGAAGGATCATGAGATTCAAATGACTTCAGTCATCTCAGCCACAACTTCTCTAAAAAGCAGAGATTTACCTCAGGAATTAGCAAAGAACACATTAAGATATTCTTTATGCTCAGGTTCCTGGTGATCTCTCTCAGCTTTACCAGATGGTCAAATATGAAAAGTTTTATCTCGATGCCAGCAACAAGTATCGAGATATCACCAACAAGAGGTATCGAAGCAAATAAGCTTAAGCACAAGAACCATCATCTCCAGAGCATCTTTTATAGTAACAACAGGCGAACATAGAACCCTGAATTCTAGAGAGAAACACTTTACATGGCAACAGAGCAGGCAATAGACATAAATAGTGGCAATAGATAGTAGCATAAATCAAAGGTTCATTAGATCATCCTAGCGGACAACCCTGGTTCAACATATCCTTCGTCGACACAGGTTCCTGGAACGTGGAGAAAAAGTAACATGTACTTCAAACGATAGATAAACAAGAATGACAGCACGATAAATAGTTGAAATTCCAAATGATGCTCCTACCTTGTTTACAGAAGACAATTAGCCATAATTCAAGGTCCCTCGGTATATGCTGCCTGCAATTTGCGGCAGGTCATTGAAGCTCCACAGGTCCACACCACTTTCCTCCTGAATCACATCATTATTGAGGAAGCTATCGATCGAATCATCTGTGCTGGCCTCCAGAGAAGGTATGTGCAGAAACTTCATGAATGACTCGAAAGTAGAAAATTCTTCAGATATTTCGACAGCATCGTTCTCCTCGGAAGGCACTGCCTCTGCTGCGTTGTTCTTGAGTTTATTTGGTGGACCACCATCTTCCAGGCATGCGAAATTTTCAGATTCAGTTATGGTTGGCTCAAGAATTGTTGTGATGGCTGCAGTTTGAAACTCATGTTCCCAACCATGTTCAGAATAACCAAAAATGTTACTTCCCCGATCAAAGAACATATTGATCCCAGGTTCTTCAGTAGGTGCAGCTGGTTTTATCTCGGTGAAGGAATTTGGATTCATACATTGCTTGATGGCCACCTTTTCGTCGAACAAATCAATATCTGGGTGGAAATCTTGATCGGTGTCATTCGGGTAAGTGAAAGAATGGTTAGAGTTGAAAGTATCCTTTGGGTTTGAGTTTGGTGCTTCTGCTGCAGTTAGTCTCACAAGTCGCTTTTGAGGAATCGGTGCCTCATCAGGGAAGTTCACCTTGGCTTTCTTGCCACGGATCCTACGGGCTTCTGCATCATAAGCTCTTGCAGCTTCTTCAGCAGTGTTGAATGTCCCGAGCCAGACGCGTACGCCCTTGCGAGGATCTCTAATTTCAGCTGCCCATTTCCCCCAAGGACGCTGACGGATTCCTCTATACTGGTTCTTTCTCTTCCTCTTAGCAGACCTCATTGTCATTTGTCCATCAAATCCTACAGGTTTCGATGTCATTTGTCCATCCGCGACCAAAACGAAAAGAAGGCTAACGGGCTAATGCAAAATTGAAAGCTCGATCTTTTACCATATGAATATCTTTTATTGCCTTGGTATCCTTTTTCCAATTAAACTTCAAGTCAACAAAAGAAATGAAAACACAAACTTAGAGGAAAAGACAAAGCCAATAAGAACTTGCGGAAGAATAGAACATTACAGTTGTCCTTGATCTTGTCTCACTCATGGATGACAAAATCTACGAACCATGAGCTCAACACTTCGAGTGCAAACATTACCTAACCAATGAATACTTGGGTGTATCATCACAGACATCCAAGTTTTCTTTTCCCAAAGAAAAAAAAAACATTTAACTAATGAATCATTCCCAGAATATATATAGAACTTTATTTCCAAGCAAAAACGACAGGACACAAAGGAAAAACCCCACAGCACAAAAGGTGGTAGTAATATGGTTCGAGGAATAACAAGATCAGGATGAGGCAAGACCAGCACTGATGAAAGTAATACTATCAAGAAAAATAATTACACAGGGATCCTTAGAAGCAACCAAGTAAAGGTGGGCAGAAGAACAAATCAAGAGGTAGGCCAACGAAAATACCAAAAAGTGTGTGTGTACACATACTGTACAGCAAAAGAAAAAAAGAATTATATTTCTATTAAAATAAAAGCCTTAATATCAACTTTGTATGAATTCATAATTAAACCAGCTTGGTCCAAGGACACTGAAGTAGAGTTGGAAACAACCATCAACTAAAACAGAAGGTGAAGGTGAAAATTTCAACTTTCTTCATGTTCCAAAAAGAAAAGGAAAAAAAGAATAATAACCAAGGATTAATACCAGTAGATGAAGAAAAGGCAACCTTGAACAAAATGCAACAAAAAAGTAGATCAAGTCACAGCTCCATTTCCCGGGGAAAAAACTTTCTCATATCAAAGCCCCAGGAAGAATGAAAAGATAACTACAGTAAAAATCCGATTTTTATCATCTGAGTGCACCAAAAATCTTGTTTTTATCATCAAAATGTGACAAAAATTCGATTTTTTTATCATGCTAACAAATAAAAAAAAGACAGGAACACAATTTCTCTCTAGAACAGAGCGACCTTCGGGAGGGAAAGCAGAGAACTGAACGTCGACGAGCTCCACCTCGTCGTTTTCCTCCGACTCGCCTGACTCGTTGTCAAACTCCTGGAAGTCGGCCTCGAAGTCGTCCTCCGTCTCTTCCACGGCGCAGAGACGGCTGCCCCTCTTCTTCTTCGACCCACCCTTCTTCAGATTCGGCCACAGAGCGTCGGCGTCGGTGACCCGCCGCGACCTGGCTGTCGGAATGAAGTCGGAGATGATCGCTCCTCCGCACATCCTCGATTCCTTCTCCTTGAGAACACCACAAGCAGCGCTCTTTAGAACAGCAGTTGTAGCGGCCAAAGGCTCCGTTATAAAGAGAGAGGAAATGGAAGAAAAATAACAGTTCTCCTCTATTTACCTGCTCTACAATTGGAGACAGACTTGGGACCCACCATACTAACGTTAATTTCGCAATCAGATTCTCAGGTATGGGTACGTAACAAAATATTCTTGAGAAAAAAATAATAGGCAAGTAGTATATTGAAGGATTTTTCTTGTTTGAAATAATCTATTTTATTTTTGTAGAGAAAAGAAATATTAATGTCATGATATGAAAAGAACAATAATAAAATAAATTAAGATATGTGAAAAGATAAGGAGACATCAATAAGTATATTAAAAAAATTAATTTTTGAAAAAATATATTTAACTTTTAATTTTTCTTATAAAGCATCCTAATTTAGAAAATTCTAGTCGAGTGTCTTTGACTAAGTGAAAAGGATCATTTTTATCTCGTAAATTTTAAAAAAATTTATCATAACCCCATACGACTATATCGTGGTCGATTGTGGCTTTAGCACAAAGATAAATATAGTCAAGAGAGATAAGGGGAACGATCGACGAGGCTCACTCGTGTAAGAGACATAGGTGACGAGAGGAAGGGAGTGGGGTAAATGGCGTTGCCGGACTACATATAGAGGCATAGGGGATTAGGGGAGATTGACATTATCTACTAGCACACATATGGAAGCGCAGGCGACTATGAGAGGGGAGAAGGCCAATGAGACTCACTATTGATCATAACGAATGAGCAAAAACCGATGAGAGGGGTTGTTAGACACAAGAAGAGAGAGGGAAGGGGGGACAACCAATAGGGTGGAGGTGCTAATGGTGGTATGACGAAGGATGATGATTGATAGGGGTAAAATGATCATTTCTAAAAAGAAGAATGCTATGCAAGAATTTTTTAAACTTGTTTTTTTTATTTATCCATTAAAAAATCACATTTAAAAAATGAGTTTAAGAGTTTGAGAAGCTTAAATTTTCAGATAATGGTAAAAAATAATTGAGCACACCAAAAAAGATGTCGGCAGAGAATCTAAGGAGAAAAGTGTATGTCACGCAAAATTACTTATGGACCCTCCTAATAGTCCGAAACTACATTTATGCCATTTATTAGTCTCAAGTGGAGGATTAGGGTTGCATGTGAGGTTAAAGTTTGGGTTAATATATTTAGTAGGATTTGGGTTAATTCATTATGGAATGTATCATCAAACTAAAACATTCTTTATAATTCAAGTTATCATAGCGAGTTGATAAAAAATCTAAGAGATTTAACATAGACTTATACTGATTGTTATTAACCTATTCTAATCCTTCATTTTTTTTCCAAAAAGGTTAACGAGACCTATATATAAATATAATATATGTATATATATATGTATATACATATGTATATATATGTACATATGTATACATATGTACATATATATATATATATATATATATATATATAGAAAAAAATGAAACAAATTACAATTAGCATCACAAGTAGAAGAAGACATGAGGATACCTTACTAAAAACTATAGGTAAATGTTTAAATGTTTTTAATTTAATATATTTTTTATCAAGATCAATGAGATCTATTATGATTTTATTGTTGTTATTAAGACTCTAATACTCATTAACTTTTAAAAGCATCACTAGGAAAACTTAAGACCTCCAATTATGAATTGCACAAAAATAAAGAGGAAAAGAATGGTATCATTCCCTTGAAATTGAGGCAAAAAATAATTTGCTACATGAGAATATCTTTAATTAGATATTAGATGCTACAACTCTTGTGGTGGGGAATTTAGTTCGCTTGCAACACAAGAGTGGATGCATGAACAAAGGAATCAGAGGTACATAACTGCAGTGTAGTGCACATGTCACCTCTCCCTTAAATGACAGTGTGTTAAGATTAACATAAAGGATAATAAAGATTATTATGGATGTAAATATGATAAGGAATAATGGCTAAGTTGGGCCATCTTAATCGAAACAGGAGTTCTACCATCAAACAACAGGAACTGTGAGATAGACAACTCCTTGAACATCTGCTGTCATCAGAATCAACAGCTATTTCACTGTGATTGAAATGCCATTATTTTCCTAAGTGGACTCCAAAAAGTTCAGTTCATGTTTGTGACACTGACCATTTTGGAGAATGTGGAAGACACACTCCTCCCCCTTGAGATTCTACATCAGCATAGAGTTTATTGGCAACCACCTTAATTCCAAAGTAGCAGACTGTTTTCTTTTGCTTCTTCAACACAACGCTGCAGAGACAAGAACATCAGTTTTTTTGTTTTTTTCCCACCTATTTCCCTATGTTAATTTGAAAATGTGATTTTAAAGGAGAAGTCTCCACAAGTGTGCAGGTAGGTTTAATTCTTCCCTCTAATAGCAGATGTCGAATGACATGCTATATCTGATGGTTGATATGGTTTATTTCAATCGTTCATAGTCTTTATATTGATATATTATTGACATTTGATTTTATATTAAGAAAAAGTATTTGCAAGGATCATCAATGAGTCCACGATGTCGGGAGATAGTACTTAGCCTTGCCCAATTGGTCGAACAAGTCGGGAGATAATGCATACTTAAATAAATAGTAATGATTGGATAACTTAAGTCGACACTTTGTATTTTCAAACTTGATTATCATGAACATACTTATAGTTCTTGCTATCGCTAGTTACATATAAAAACCGTTACTCTAGATTAATCATATTCAATATTAAATTAAATTTTTTGAATCTTATTATTAATTTAAGCATCAGAGAGACTTTGTCGGATATGCAAACGATATAGTTTTATAAGATCGTGGCACGAGAATTTAATATTCTCACTCCTAATCAGTTTATGATATCCTCGTATCATGAACATACTTATAGTTCTTGCTATCGCTAGTTACATATAAAAACCGTTACTCTAGATTAATCATATTCAATATTAAATTAAATTTTTTGAATCTTATTATTAATTTAAGCATCAGAGAGACTTTGTCGGATATGCAAACGATACAGTTTTATAAGATCGTAACACAAGAATTTAATATTCTCACTCCTAATCAGTGATATCCTGAAAAAAAAAAAAAAGGATTGAATTTGAGTTATCTTCAAGGTTAAATAATCAAAATGTGATGTAACATAATCTAATTTTACCATCGCCTCCCTTATTCTAACAAATGAGGATAAAAATAAATTTTAATTATTTTCTATGGGGCAGTGATAGTGATTCTATAGATCACATTTTCTTCATATGTAAATTTGATATTAAAATCTGAACTTTCTATTACGTGTTCAAATACTTAAAAAAATGACATAGGGCTATGGCCCAAGCAGAGAGATAACATGGACTAATATAATAATATGATCCTAAGAGTGCTTATTGCTAATCGATTATGGATTACTTTTTTCTTTAGAAACAAAAAATCCTTATACATCTTCAAGTGATGACAGTACAGTATGCCTTTGTGCATGAGCAGGAGTGATGGAGGAGACCAAAATCTAATCTTTGCTTCTGCTCAAATCGAGGCCAGTTGTTATATAGTAATGTATTATTCCATCTCAAAGTCATCTCAAATCCAAGTTGATCTTGTTTAAAGACTTGTGTCCCCTTGACATATTCTAATTCTTCCTCATGGCTGCCACAGATGTTTAGCGGACCAAAATAAAGTATGAGCAAGAAGACAATGTTTTGCAAATTATTCCTTCATAAATGGACATCCATTGTATAGTGAACTATGAGTTGCATCCCCACATATAAAACACCTTTTTAGTCCATTTCACAAAGCTTGAAACTGAAGGGAAGAAGAAAAGAGGGTCCTCAGTCGGTCTGCAAATGAGCATCTGATGTGAGAATGTGCTTGTATGTAGCAAGACTATAATCAAAGTATGATTTTACATATATATATATATATATCTCTCTCTCTCTCTCTCTCTTCTCTTCTTTTGTTCACCAAACAATTAGACTTTTGTGCATCAAAATTTCTCCTCCATTAGCATTAAGTTTTATGTACATAAATCATGCCATCAGAACTCAGCAGCGGTGGAGTTACAAGAATCCATGGATCGACATCAGAGCCCACCAGGTGCTTTCCTCTTTAACATCCTTTCAGTTAATTGAATGAAAACAAAAAGAAAAGAGACATTTCCAAGCAGAATTTTATCAATTATTCAAGGTTAAATAATTAAATAAAAATCTAAAACAAAAGTTATGGATAATGTTCTGACTGATAATAAACTAGTATGAGAACCAAATGTACTGCTAGTTGTCTTGCAGTAGTAGAGTGCAGTGCCCAAAAAACGAAAAAGAAAAAAGATAGATGATGATGGAGGAGGAGGAGGAGGAGGACAAAAAAAAGTAAAGCTGACCTCCTCAAGCTCATCCACTGCCATATTTTTTTACTTGGCAATGAGAAGTAGTTAATTACCATCTTAATCCACATACAAAGAAGTCCATAAGCTGTCATTTTCCACTCAGTATCTTCGCTCAACTGTCTAAATCACAAAAGAATTAGTGAGCGATTAGCTTAGCTTGCATGCTACTACAAGCCTGATACAGTTCTCTTTTAATCTTCTTTCTTAGTGAACTCATCCAATGATGCTGATGGTTAAGAACATTGTGGAGGACATCCACGGTTTATGATTAAGCTGCGTTCACTAGCTCTATCATAACCGCTGACGCAGGTGGGACCCACCCTCCGCCGGAACAGGGCCCCGCTCCGGGGGTGTTTTCGTCATTTGAGTTTCGAATCCAGAAGATAATCCACGCTGACGAAATTTACCGACTTGCCACGCTTCACGCGCTTGCTGATCTCATCACGCCAGGCGTCGCCGTCTCACGCCGCACGTCGCTTTGATTCGAATCAGACGGCCGGAAATATCCCGCGCGTGCAAACTTACAAAGACACCCCTAAACCTACGAATAATCCCCATGGGCGACCGGGTCAATCGCCACAGCTCCGCCGAGATCGACGCAACGGCCCCGGCTTTTCCGGAGGCCAAATTACTCATGTACCCTGAAAACCGGGAACATTATCGCCAACAAAGGGCTATTTTAGTAATTTGATGCCCAGAGTTCCACATGGCGGATCGCCTTTTGCTACCCGCAACCCGCTTTCCGCAAAGCCGCGTGCAAAACGGTCGCCATCGAACCCGATAACCAAAGAAACCCATTAGCTTCCCCCCGGTGCCGTGTGAGTCGCGCACACGGTGCTTGTTTGTACGAGAATTAGGTGTATTATGTATTTAGTTCTTGGTGATTGGTGTAACCTTACCCATAGATGAGGTGAACGCTGATCTCCCCACACACGCTCTCTCTCCCTCGCATCTGTTATGGTGAGATTGCTTGATCTCACCTACGGTACCCAGATCTGAAGCTATTATATAACGCAAGGTAGTCGTGTGCGGGAGACTCACAGCGGGACCTAACGCTACCGAGTTCCCTGTTCACACTACGTCTCCCGGCCCCCTTGGAAATAGCCGGAGCAGTTAGAGCTCTTCGTCTCTCGCTTTGTTTGATCGCCTTCTTTTAACTCTCCCAAGCTTGCCTGCTGCTCTCGGCCTTCCTCGCAAACGAATCGAAGCAATCCGTTTGGGCTGGAATTCTCTCCCTTCCCAGGTGAATCACGTGGTTTCCGGCTTCGCTCTGCTTCGATTTCTTGCTCATTTTAGGGTCGTTCGTGTTCAATTCTTGAAGCAATCCGATGAATGTTGCGTGCGCGGGTGTGCGTGTCTTCTTGAAGCAATAGCTGTTGATCTGCGAATGGGTCGCCGTTGTTCCGTGTGGGTTTGCGTCAAAATTTGATCTTGAAGCATGTCGTGGTCGTTGAATTGTAGTTTGTTTGATTTTGCTTGCTACTCTATGCTATCATTATTTCTTCTCGTCTGTCTTCTTTTTCCTTTCAAATGGGCCATTTCTATGCTGAGATTTTTGTTTCTCCTCTGTTTTGCTCTCTAGAATACAAATATTTAGTTAAGAGTGACTTCCTTGACATGAATTAGAGTAAATTGATTCAAATTTCGATCGTCTTTGTTGTGGGAAGTAGAGACGCAACGTACTTGTTCAGATAATTCAGGGTGAAACAAACAAGACAAGCATGAATTATGACTGTTTCGATAAGAACTGCAGAGTTGTATTTGCACCATGTGGACCAACCGAGAACAGAGAGAGCCTGTCAAGGAGCTCCTATGTCATTCATCTTATCTTCTAGTAGTTAGGAGTCAGGAAGAGAGCGTGAATAGCATTTAGATGGGAATCTTCAGGAAACTGTTGATTGATGTTGGAATTGAGAAAAGGGATGGGCTGATATTATTTTGTCTCCAGAGGAACTGAAAACGAAAAATCTCCAAAGGCTAGTTTTGATCTATTGAAGTTGGAAGCAGTCAGAAGCAGGTGAAACTTCATAAATGAAAGAAACTTGAAAGTCCACAGACGTGTGACCTTTAGTAATGACCTCAGATACCATTGCCTTCTTGATGAAATGCTGGGGACTCATATTTGGTGGTAGTACTTCTGTTAGCTGAATCAACATTTATCATCTATAGTACTGCGTTTGACATAGAATCTCCAACTCTGTGATACTTTGATTGCTGAAGAAATTCTTTGCAATTACTGGGTTCATTCTTCTAAGGTTGTTTCTTGTTAACTTTGTCATTGTTCTTCTGTAATAGAGAATAATCTTGTAGGAGGCTCCATAACATTGAGACTAACATTGAAATATATATTTCTTTCTCCAGGCATTTTATATAGCTTGAATTCTGAGCACTATTAGAAAGCTTCTGGTTACATGTGTGTATACTTTAATTTTCTTTCTTAAATGCAGTCATTGTTTTCTGTCATCTGTTCTCTCAGAATGGTCAGAGATGAACAGCATAACAAGGAAGTCAAATACATCTTTGATGTTTAACTGACGTTTTCCTTTCTCATAGCTGATAAATATGTTACAACATACTATTAACTAGTATCTTGGATATTGTTATTTATAAGTCTGAATTTGGTGATCAGGAGTTTTGTGGCATGGTTGTTACTTTGAACAAATAGCATCTAATTAGAATCATCTGCAATTCGGTAAAAGTATTGCTCTAACTTCTAGTTTTACATGGATTATTATTGCACAAGGAACAAATGTAGATCTTAGAGAACTCGATGGATCTGATAACATTGAGATTTGAGCAATACCTTAAGGTCTTACGAGATGATAATGGGTGGAATGTATGTATCAATAGATTACAGAAAAAATGTAACTTGCAAGGATATAAAGAGGACTTTTCTGACTGTTGGAAACCACTAAAATGATCAAGTTAATACTGCTCATGCATGCTATTGTTTGAGATATTATAATGTCAGTTGGCTTGCTAAGTTGTATATGCTCTAATAGGCTGTATTTTCTTTTAGAGGAAAATAAATTGCCTATATTAGTTCGAATATCATACCCACAAACCATTGAATTTTGAGACTTTATTTAGTCCTGCTTCTGAATGATATACCAAATGTGTGTTTTGGACCTATAGTGAATCAGTAACGATTCTCTTCATAAAATTTCTTATTACACGCAGGTTCTGTTATGTTCTGAACAAATTTATTCATGCTATTAGGCACAACAGTATCAACAACTTCAGTCTGTTATTCCAGATTAGATCATGGAAAACCGCTTCCACTCCACAGTTCATCATACAGAGCTGCAATCTGGCTTTGATACAATGAAGGGTTCAAGTGTATAAGTCAATATCAGTTTTTTATGTCTGATTCTTCTGATAGAATTGTCAAATTCTCTTTCTAAGAGGCTCATTGTTCCTGATTACAAGTCAAGAAATTTGTAATGGATGACTTACTTAATTCCTTCATATCATCTCCAACATGGTCAGATAGAAATGTCTCTTCGAAGGCATCATGGAATAATACGAGCATACCTCAGACAAATGTCTTGCTTGCTGATTCTGTGGAATCATATGGAGAAGTGAAGAACCCATCGGTTTGCAGGGTATCTTCAAGTAATATTGTAGGCAATGCAGATGCTGAAGATTTAAATATGCACGGGCATGATAGGATTTCTTCAATCTTATTAGATGAGAAGATAAACTACGGAATTCTCAAAGATCTATATTCTGGTGAAAGATTATATCACCAGATTTTACATTGTCAAACATCAAATTCAGTCTCACTGGATAATGAGACTCAGGTTACAACTTTCTCACTAGAGGGGGTCACTGATAGTAACCCAACATCTGCATCATTTGAATCAGCATTGCCACATACCACACTGGCCATATCTAGTTCAATTGGGAGCACCAGTAGTGAACTATCTGCTTTTCCACAGTCTCTTGTAGATGCCCATTCGATTAACTCAGTTCCAATAGTATGGCCTTCATCATACTCAAGTGTCTCTTCGTTTATTGGACATGGAAATTTGCCAGCTTTCAGTTATCAAGGACATGAAAACCATGATGACATATTAGGAAAAATTAGTCTGGAGAATGGGAAGTTTCGAGATGTTAAAGTGAGTAGCCTTTTCTTTAAGAATTGTGCTTAGATTGTCCTACTGACTGTTTATCATTAAGACCTACTTATAGATGATATGACTTTCCAGGATCAAAATGAGCAACACAATTTTTCTTCTTTCTCTGCGGGGCAACAGATAAATTTGATCCCTAGTGCTTTGCAGCCACAGAAGGTTCTCCAAACCAGTCTTTTTAGTTACTGCCTGTTATAGTATTTCATACGAGTCAATTTAACCTATATAGAATTGCAGGAGCAAAACGGGTTGCACTCGCCCTGTTTTCCATCTGGATCATCTATGATGGTATTGAGTAAAATGGCAGGAATGCAAAGCCCTCTACAGGTTTTCTGCTCAACATTTATTTCCTAATCTTTGTCTATCGACATGTTTAGTAGCTTTTGTTCTTTTTGGTTGATGCATATGCTGTGCTTCATGATTCAGCCATCATTATTGTCCGAAAGGCATAATGCCAGCCATCATCAGATAAACACCTCTTCTGGTGCCCAATCCCAAGCTGTTTTGGCTAATGCCAGTGGTTGCAATGGAGCTGCCAAGCCACGTGCAAGAGCTCGACGTGGCCAGGCCACTGATCCACATAGTATTGCAGAACGAGTGAGCATGCCTTTATATTGTCATGCCTTACACTGTAAAGTACTTGGTTAGCCTATGAAATTTGCTTTGACTTGGTTATTTACTTGGTTGGTTTCACAATTTACTTCTGGACTCAAATATCTTTTGTTAATTTTTGTTGATGACATGGTTCCCATATCAATATTTTTCATCTGTCAATCATTTGATGCAGCTCCGGAGAGAAAAAATTGCAGAAAGGATGAAGAATTTACAGGAGCTTGTCCCCAGTTCCAATAAGGTACTTGACCTTCATTTCTCCCTCTGTTGATTCTGTGGAGCTTGTTGCATGCTTCTTCCCTTTTATTTCAATAAACAACTATGAGGAAGTCTTATTTTCTCTGCAACTAAAAAATGAGAGAAGACAACTCTTTAGTGCTATATTTATGTTGACTGCAATAATAAAATTTTGGCATATGTCAAGATACAGTAAGACTAGAATTAGAATAGCTTTGATTATAAGGATATTTGAGTCCCCTTTGAGTTGCAGCAGCTGAGTTAATAATTTAATTAAGTACATGAGTTGAGAGTTGGATCAGGCTGAGTCAATTGTTATAAGTTGCAGTCCAACTGGCGCTTGAAGGTGATAACTGTTCACCTTTGCAATACCATGTCATGGTATTATGCTACTGCCTGTAGTACCACCGCTGTCCGTGTAACCATACAGGTTGTTATGGGGGATCTTTGCTGCTTCTAGTCAAATTCCATATTTCTGTATGCCAAGAAGAATCGTGATTTTGCTTATTTTATTATCTAGTTCTCATGGTTCTACAACAAGTTGTTTAGATAGTGCAGCATGTCTTTATCTACCAATGTGAATTAATAATTTTGAAGCTATAAAATTAGAATCTGACTGCATATATTTGCCATTTGATATGGAAAATATCTCCTTTACGGACTCAACTTTATATTCTATAGGAATATCATAAGCTCTTTATTCTCCCTTAGCTGAAGAGTTGCTTGTAGCTGAAGCATGCACTTTTCCTTCTGCAGGCTGATAAGGCATCGATGCTTGATGAAATAATTGAGTATGTAAAATTCCTCCAACTGCAAGTCAAGGTTTGCACGTTTACAATATGTTAATTAGCTTTTTGTTTCTTTGCTTTTTTCCCTCATTTTTTTCTGCAATATGTTAATTGAAGGTTCTAAGCATGAGCAGGCTCGGTGCAACAGGAGCAGTTGTTCCCCTACTGACGGATACTCAAACTGAGGTGCTGTTTCATTGCTTTTCTTTTCTGATTAATTATCTGAACAGTAATCGCTTGTCTGAGCAGAATGACGTGAAATTGCTTGTTCTCATTTTTCTTTATTCTTTGTTTTGGTCTAATCAACAGGTTATCTTTTTTAAAATATAGTAGTAAGATTTTAGCCTTTTTTACTTTCGATCAAACAAAGGTATGATTAAAATTGACTTGCCTTTTTTCTTCAGCAGCAAGGTAGGGAAAAATTAATCCAAGCAAGAGTTGCGACTGACCACTTTACCATCAACTCCTCCTGACTATAGAGAATATAGAGATTAAGGAGTTCATTTGGATCCATTTCTTTATGCTCTACCACGAACTGTCACCATAGATTTAGCAAAAGAATGTTTTATCGGTTATCTTCAATCATTTCTCGTTTCTGCAGGGCTCCGGCAGTCTGCTTCTATGGTCATCGTCGGTTGGGCAAGGAGGTTCTGATATATCGGAGTCAGGGGACAGCTTAGCAATTGAAAAGGAAGTAGTGAAGCTAATGGAAACTAATGTCACCACTGCCATGCAGCACCTTCAACACAAAGGGCTCTGCCTCATGCCGATTGCACTTGCCACCGCAATATCAACTCAGAAAGGCTCCTCCACTGCTACCCCACCAGATTGAAGAAAACCCGTAATGAGACAGAGTTCCACGGACATCGTTGAACAGGAAGCTCACCAAGCCAATGACAAGTCAAGAGAGCCAGCTGACGTGCTATGTTCTGGCTTTCTTTTTCTTCTAATCTGTTTCAGTTTGCTGATCAAAGGGTTATTTTGATTGTTCCTAAGTTACTGACTGATGTATTAGACTTTCTTGTTGAGGATGTTACGAGTTTTATTCATATACATATTCTTATGTGTGAATCAGACTAATAAAATTTGCTTACATCGACCAAGTAAATTACTTGATTGATGTCATCTCTAACTTTTCTAAGGTTCATCGATTAAATTATTCTTAACTCTCGAGTTAATCATCTACCTTCCATCATCATCCTACTTGAAGATGAAAAAAGACTTATTAATTAGAATGATCGTAGAGAGTTAAAAGAGTTACGAAGCTCCCAAAAAAAATCAACCTAATTGGTGTTGCTTCACAGGGTAGAAATCTACAGAACATGTTCTTGGAGTTGCAATGGAATCTGCTCTTTGTTCACACTTGAAAGATCATATTCATCTGATTCCTTTATTAGGCGAGTAAAATGGAAAGGAAGAAGCATATTTCTTTTTATCGACATACAACAATGCGAGAGTCATAAGACATGCAGCTTTCTCTTCCTTTTTAGACGAGAAAGGAAACAAAGATGAGATGTGCTTCTTCTTCTTGATGGTTTTATCTCTAGGCTACTGCTGAGATCCTCCTGCGTCGGCCAGAATCATCAACTCCGGTGGAAGCATGATGAGGAAGAGGAGGAGCCTTGGACCTCTCCCTCTTCGACGCTCCGAGTTCACTCCTCTCATCTTGCAGGATTTGGCGTCGACGGCATTCCTCGCTGCAGAATCCCTGCTCTCCCCTGCCCTAATTCAGCTACAACCATCAATCTACAACACCACAACGAGAAGAAGAAGAAGAAGAAGAAGAAGAAGAAGAAGAAGAAGAAGAAGAAGAAGAATACCTGTACATGTACACATCCTTGTGAAGACTGAGCTCCCTTTTGCAGAAGCAGCAAGCTCTGAGGAAGCCAAACCGTGGTGGCGAAGCCATAGACGTGAATGGGTTCAACAAAGACTTGATGACGACATAGTTGGACGGTCGTCCGGAACGCTGTATGAGGATACGAAGGCCTTCGTATTTGGAGCAGTCGAGCTCTGTGATGGCGGCTGCGCTCTCTGGAGCCTCACCACCTTCTTCCTCCCCCAGGTGGAAGATGGTCTCGGTTCTTGGGAGCATGGTGGGAGGAGAGAGCAGGGAGAATCGAGGTGTGGGAACGGTGGTCGAACCTCTTCAACCTAGGATGGATACTTTTTTAAAACCGTTTCTTGTCCACAACAACAGGATCCATCACCTTTTCCATGTGACAATGTTAGAATCCGTTTTATGTAACATCACTATTTAATTCTATCATAAATGCTAGGAAACCTTTGAATCCACCATTTAGATCAGAATGGTGGATTATGTTTTTTGTACAATTTTTTTTTTTTTTGTAAAAATAATATTATGTTTCTATGTTTTCGACGACACCATAATATATTTGAACTGTGTTAATTATAAATATATATATATATATATATATTTTGCTATGCATTTTTTCTCTGAAAATATTATAATACAATATAGATTAAAAGGAAAAAGGAATAGATGAGTGAGAGTATATGTATTCCTAGGTAAAAAAAGAGATAAAATTCTGAAAATATGAGATGCTATTTTTTCTTTCTTTCAAGAATTGGGCCATTAATTATTAATCTTTGATGAAGAAGAACACAGAGAAAAGAAGTAGTCCTGCTGATATTGACCAGTCAAACTGATGGAAACAGAAAGGGAGAAAACCTTGCAGAATCTATGTTGTGCATTGGCAAGTGAGGCACTCACTCCTCCCACATGCAGTGGAGATGGCATCATAAGAGACGAAGTACACCCAAGCTGGAGACATGATGCTCGACCATCCTAAATGCTTCCCTACAAAGAAAAGAACATTATGCCAGAGAAAGAAAGAGAGAGAGAGAGAGAGTCCAAGTTGAGAATGAATGAGGATTAACACACATCATCATCGACTTAATCTAATTATATTTTTTAGGTCGCACTCGATCACATGACTAGTCCTAATGCTAACGTTGCTCGTCTGTGTTGTGCCCTTCCCTTCTTCTTCTTCTTCATCCTCCGACAACACCCTCTGTTGTCCTCGGTGCAGAAAGGGGAACAGGAGGGGGACCATGCTCCGTTCCTTTTTCTCCCCACCTCATGCAACTCATTCCTGTGTCCAGATGTGTGTGCAGGGAGGGCAACATCACCTCCATAGTCACCAGGATTTGGAGCTCACCGAATACCTTCTCGATCCCCACATATTTATTTCGTTTGAGGTAGCAATGGTCACAAGGTTATCGAACAATTAAATGCCCCCAGGGGTAGTAGGTTTGCTGCACATACCCTTCCACATTACTTGCCATGATCGCACATCTCAATCAAAGTATTTCACTGTGTAAATATATATATATATATGTATATTTCTAGCATGTAATTTCAATTACTTATCAGGATGTAGCCATTTGTTCTTCATAAAAACATTCTTATAGCTTTATTTGACAGAAAAAGAATTTTCAGATTAGAATCTTCATGGAGCTAATTATATCTTATCAATAATTTCTCTACTCTTTTATTACTATTATTATTATTTACACAGTTCCCTAAAACAAAAAATAATAAAGCAGTGCATTTCCATCATGATGTAGATATGACGAGGTGCTGTTCACCTCTGCTTTCCGTCCATGGGAGGGAGGTTGATGATGATGCACGATTTGATTGAGGTGCTTCCTTAGCCTGTTTGGCATGATGGCCCCTCCTTGCCCTCTCTCTCATCATCACTCACCACATTATCTCCTGTTTGAGAGTTATATGCATGACATTGCTACACCAATCGGTCATTGTTTGTTCCTGTAGATATTTCCTCATGCATTATAACATGAAAAGGAAATGATTTGATAACCGAGTCATATATGCTTGTCACGATTCAATTCTCTAGCAAGATGGGAGCAGGATAGTTCGATCCTTTTTAGCTTTCTTTCACTCAAAATTAGGAAAAATAATCAGTAAATATCCCATACATAATATTATTGTCTTTTGAGATCTTAATCCATATAAAATAGACTTCAAATAGCATCTTAATAGTGGCAAAAAATAATCCACATACTCGAATTTTCCTAATCTTCCTAGTGGGAGGGGCTATATATTTGATTCATGTTGAGACTAAAACAACAATTCAATGTTGCACAGAAAGAGTGTCCACATCAATGGCCATATATCATGGGGCATATCATCATAACCATTATGGTTGGAGTGTTAGCATCGATCGATATCATATCATTTCAAGTGACTGTATGCTTCTTTAATGTTAATCAAACCACGTTGTGCCTTTATTCGTGATCGACCAAAAGATCCCATGGGGCTGCAATCTACCTTTTCTAGATCTTTGATCCAAATCACAAAAGCTACAAAATTCTCGACTAGATTTTGGATAATTTCTAGAACCGATGGTTCTAGATGGATAGATTGGGCTACAAACTAGATCGAAACTTATGATACAACAACAATTCTCCTCCTCCACCAAGAGATTTGTTTTCATTTACAATGATAGATTTGTATGGTTCATCAGAAATTACTGGTTGTGGCATCCAGAAAGATTTATAAAAGATAAAAACTCTCTCTGCCTGCCAATGTGATGGCTAATTTTATTAGCATGCAATCTTCATTAGTAATGGGATGTCCATGAGATTAGCATCCATGTATTTTATTAGTGAGTGGCCATTTATTAGTGGTTGAAAAGGGCAAGGCCTAGAAGACTATAAAGATGTCCATGGTTGAGTACAAGTCAACCTTGTCTTATATTAATCATTAGCAATCAAGTCAATTACACACACATATATATATATATATATATATATCTATGTATTATGTTAAGGAATACATGTTCTAGTTGTTTTGATGTCAATCAAAGCATATGTTTGTCCTCATGTTCATAAAGTATAACTGGACTAACCATGTTGAGAGTAAAGTAAAATCTAAAATAAAATCAGTTTAATCAATTAAATCGTATTAATGCAAAAAAGTGACTATTTCTGTGACACAAATCCTAATTACAATCGAGTAATTTTATTGTAATACCACCAAAAGTTGTCTTCCTTTTACTACAATCAACTCAAAACATTTTGAAGTGTTATTGTATGAGTAATATAATGGTGCATGATCAAGTATGCAACTGATTCAAGAATTAAGTGACTGCTATATCTTGATGTCATATCTTTCCATATCTCAAACGATGGGAATAGGAGACTCATACAACAGGCAGACTAAACCAACACACATTCATTATTGGCAACTTTCAAAGGAGGGTGGGTATTCAGTGTGAAGAATAATACAAAAAAATACTCCAAAGAAATCAAAATTGAGTGGGGTTTGAATTCCAAATAGAAATTTGCAATTAAAACATTCTTTATAAATGTTTTACTGGAAGTAAAATGTGCCACTTAAAGCACTGTGTTCTTTGATAAACTAATATTTAAATCTGCCTATTCTTTAGATCTTTTAATTACCTAAAGAACATTCAGTACTCATAAGTGTGTTGAAAATAAAAATAATTACCATGTACATAAGAAGACATCTTCCACCACATCTTTGATGTGAGGATCATCAGATACAGCTCCACAAGTGAACGAACCCAAACAGTGACAAAACATAAAAGGACCAATTAAGGTATAGAATCTATCATTCAGTACTCATACATAACTATTATACCTGTCTAAGGCATATATGTTTCAATCAACCTCAGATCAGGTGGGAACTCCACGAGGGGGCAGAAATAATTTTGATTTGCATGGCTGCAAACTTTGTGTTGCTAATTAACTGTCAGTAGATGATACGTAGGAAGAAGATTTCTAACAATGGCAGATGAACCTCAGTAATATCACAAACAAATACTTAATACCGATGCATAATCATATGCATATTTCTACTTGTAAAGAATCAGCTATCCCTAGTGCAGAAGATCATGCATTTGGAATAAAAAGCCCATAATTAAGAAGACCCATCTGTTGCATGTTTCTGCCTACGTGCAGCAAAACATCCTTCCATGATTCATTATCAGAAAACCCTAGCTTAGATGTCCTTGAGTTGTACTACCGCAAGGCAATATGCTATGTTTCTTCCAAGTATATAATACATAAACTGGATAATACGAATAATTCAAGAAAAATAACAATATAATCGAAGAATTCTTCACTGTTGGAATCAGATCGTGCATGCAAAAGGAAACCCTAATCCCTTGTGCTCATATATCGAAGAAGAAAGGATCGGTGTCATCCCATAGACAAGAAGCCACGGCATCGTAGTCGTCGTAATCCCACAATGGCGACGACAGTAGCGGCGCCGAACTCGAGCTCGCTGTAGTCATCACCGGCGGCCATGACCGGGACAAGCTCGAGCTGACCGACCCGGCCAAGGTTCTGATCTCGTCGAAGTTTGTGGGATCGCTACAGCCGAGATGGCTAGCGCCAGCCGCTATTGCTCCGACCTCCAACCTTGGCGGTTCCGCCGCCGGGCCCGGGGTCATGATCGTGCTGTCGGTCGTGTTGGTGGTTAGGAAAGGAGAGATGTTGTTGGGTGGCAACGATGCGATGGGGAAGTGGAAGCCGGAGGGACGAGGGAGTATCGGTCGGAGAGTGGTGGTGAAGGAGGAGGTAGTGGCGGTGGCGCCGACGTGATGCGCGGCTGCAGGGGTAGAGGATGTTTGGAGGTTGAGCTGCGCTCGTGGGCCGTAGAGGACGAGCGCCGCCCGGTCGTAGGCCTTGGCGGCATCCTCGGCGGTGGAAAAGGTCCCCAGCCACCTGCGAGTCCGCTTCCTGGACTCTCGAATCTCCGCCACCCATTTCCCCCAACTCCTCTGCCGCACTCCTCGGTACCTGAACCTCCCGTTCTCCGGCCCATCCTTGCCCTTGCCCCTCCTGCTAGAACTAGCAGCGGTGGTGTTGCTACTGCTGCCGGCGCAACTTGGAAATGAAATCTGGTACTGTTCTATTGGAGAATTGAGCTCGTTCTGATCCATTTCGACGCCCGTGCGCGGGGAACGAAGAGCTTTGGGAGATGAGAGAGGAGCGCAGTGTTCAGTGGGAGTCCCTCGGGCTTTGCTGTCGTTGGGTGAGAAGGGCGGTGGTCATGTGCAGCAACATTAATATAGCGTGGGCAGTGGGAGGGGTGGTCAGTCTTCACTGCATGGCTGAGAAGCTGCAGCAGCAGCAAATCGATAGCCTCCCTTTGCCTCGCTTGGTTGGAAAGCCACACAAAGTGGTTTCAGCCACTGAAGAGCTAATACTGCAAATATTGCAGCCATGGAAAGGAATAAAGAACGCACCAAGGGCATGATTGTTAGATTACGTGCTCTGAGATAAAATATATAATATAATAAATTAGATTGTCGTATAGATATTAGTTAGTAAAAAAATATTTATATTATAGTAAAATTTTCTAGGGGATATCCTTGATGGGAGAAACTCTCATAATAACTTATTATAAACTCTTTGCTCTCGCTTATAAATAGATAGAATCTCTAGAAATTAAACGAGATATATAATACAATTGAGATATTATAGTTTCTCTCTCAATCTCCTTAAACTAGTCATATGAAAAGATAGGAAGAGAGATTGAGATATTATAGTTTCTCTCTCAATCTCCTTAAACTAGTAATATGAAAAGATAGAAAGAGATGAGAAAGAGTATCTAGTTCTCCTTGTAGATCGAATTCATTGTGATATTTAGATCCCGAGAACAGTACTTTCGTAGATCAAACAAAAATATTTTTCAAATGACATCGAAAGGTACGTATCATAAATATAATATATTATTATTTGATTTCAATCCTGGCATAAAAGTTTTTTTGCTTTACATATAGCATATCACATATTTTATGCTTACAATTACTATTATAGCCTAGGTTCTTAAGATTAAATATGTTAGATCTGTTATTTGTTTACGATGTTTCAATGATTTATATATTTTGTTTATCTAAATTTCTATCCACTCTATCCTTTCGCTTGCTTACAGGCGATACTAGATTTTTTATAATGCGATCTTCGACGAACGCGAGACAACGACGGTGGCTGTGCAGCACGATGGTAGTCGCATCGACTACAACAATAGTGTTGTATACAACAAATCTCGTGGCGATAGTGGCTGCATTGGGTAGCACATGCGCACCTCAGTAGCAACAACAGTTGCAAGCAGCCACTAGGCGACGAGTCGTACGTCGTGATTGACCGTGTATCGTGGAGGCCACGCTGGTGATGGTCACGGGTCGTGCACCTGGTTGGATGCACATCGTGACGGTCGTGCGTAAGCGCATAGGCAACCATGTACAAGCGACAACCGTACAGGCGACAACACACACATGCATCGACCGTATATTGGTGGCCACGCACGAACAAAGGCCTCGTCTAGTGCCCAAGTGACGGGGTGCACAGACAAAGGCCACGCCTAAGCGACGGTCGTATATGTAGTGGCTGTGCACAGGCAACAGCCGCACCAACGGCCCTCGCCCAAGTGATAACTATTAAATCTCGAATTTTGATGATGAAATCAATTAATGAGTTTGTGATCTAATCTGTGTTTTGAGTGACGCAGGACTAGCTTCGATCAAGGAGAGGCAAATTGATTAAAGCAATAAAAATCGGATGTTAGGCCGGAGTGAACATGTCAAAAGATTGGACGTCGACCCAGAGTATCAATCGACGTGTCGGCAGAAGGCTTCGTGCCATGAGTTTGGGCATCAAGCCAAGAAGATCGGACATTGCGCCAAGGAGATCAGATGTTGCGGGAAGACATGTCGATTGGGCAATATGTCGAAAGAGAGGATGATGCGCTGAAGGATCGGACGAAGCATCGAATGAACCAATGACATGCTAGACAACACAAGATTCATGCCTGTAACAATTTGTCTAGATCGAGTTAGTTTAGGTCTAATTAAGTCGGTATTGGGGTGAAATAATACCAATTCAATTAGGGGCCAATTGGGCTTGAATCAGGACTGAATTGGGCTTGAATTAAGACTGAATTGGGCCTATTATTTGGCTCATTCAATGTCATATAGCAAGGTCTGGCGGTGGTACCATCCAAACACAATATTCAAGATTATGTCAAGCGGTGGTACTGCTAGACTGGGCGGTGGTATCACCCAGACACAATCTCCTAAACTGTGTCGGGCGGTAGTACCGCCAGACTGAGTAGTGATACCGCCTAGTGTCAGTGTTGCAGGCAATGGTACCGCTAGGACTTGGGAAACCCAAGATGAGACCTTTTTTGGCTCTATTTTTGAAGCCAATTGGAGTCTATAAATACCTCAACTATTCCTGCATGGAATGACAAGAAAGTTAAGAAAACTCTGTGATTCTAAAGTTGTAAACCCTATTAGAAAGTTGAATTCCCTCCTCCTAAAGCTTAAATAGAGTTCTAAGATAGGTGTGTGAGGGATACCTTGTAAAAAAGGAGTGTAAAGATTGTCTCATAAACCTGTGAAAAGGAAAAAGTGTAAAAGGGTAGTTGATCTTGTTCGGAAATCTTTTAGGACATCACATGCACAGTAGAAGAACAGAAAAAATAAAATCCCCAAATTCCCAAATATATGTTCGTCGTCGTGCGAATATTGGTGCGCAAAATCCGTAAAACTTAAAACTACATATAAGATAGATTGTGTTACCTAGGGAGATCGTATATCCCTGAATCTCTATAGATATCTAGGAGAGGGTGAAGGAGGTCAAGTGCCCTCCTCTCTAGCGGTGATCCACACAGCAGCGCTGCGATGACGCTCCTCAAAATTCTAAGCCTACTTTGAGGTGGAGAGGGAGAGGAGAATAGGAGAGGCAACCAAAAAGCTTTAGCCTATGAACTAGTAGTTCTCTCTTATTTATAGAGCTCCCTTGTCAACTTAACCCTAATGGATCCTCCCATATTGGGTATTGGATCTTCATCTAACTACCCAAGCCTCTTAGATTAGTATATCTCTATCCAATAATCTCTCATGGGTTTTTATTGGATCTCATCCATAGGATCCAATAATTCATAGGCTTATTGGATATCCAATAAGATAGGGACTCTAGTGGATATCTCATATCCGAACCTCTACTCATCACAACGTCTACCACATATGTGTGACCCTTTAAGCCCAATATCAAGCTAGTTGTGAGTCATACATGTCAGAACTACTTCTAGTTAAGTAAATTATTATCTTCATAATAATTCACTCGACTCATCGATTGCAGACGTACTAGGCCACTTCGCCGCAATCCCTATATAATACAGGGGAATCCAATCTATTGGACATGTATGTCCTCAGGTACCATGTACTTATAGTCCCTCATCCATCTAATATCCTAAAGACCATATACCGGGCATAGTGCTATCAGACCCATATGATTTTTACTCGAGTCTTGCTCTAATCGAATTATCCCAGAGAACTCTTTCTCTCTCATGACACCGAGAGTGGATGATCCTCTATCGACACTCAATAGCCCTCGTAAGGTTGACTACCACTCCAGATGATCGGTTATACTAGATCTGAGACATCCAAACCTATAAGTCTGGTATCAAAGAGTGGAGCACTCATACAGGACATCTTTGGTGTCTCAAGTCTAAGGATCAGATGCACCACTGAGACTACAGAATCGTTGTCTGATAATAAGGCATCATCAACCATTCAGCATTTCGTAAGCGGATCAATCAGTAAACTCATTCCCCAATGAACACCTATATTGTATCCCTAGTGTCCCCACACGAGCAACTATGAGAC
>LVTN01000990.1:3107-13151 GCA_001649415.1 Musa itinerans | reverse complement strand
AGTGGGCCTAATCACTCACATCAAGATCTATGTGTACAGCGGTGCATCTCTATGTCCTGTGATCGTCCATCTCGTCCTCGTCGATTTCGTCGACATCTTGACGCATCTCCATGCATCGCGATCGTCCGTCTCGTGGGACCCACTATTGCTTTCACACTCTCGCTACGCCTCCTCGTATGATTACAACTTAATCATAGGCACATAGGCCCGATAATAAATAAGAAATAAAAATGTAAGCTCGCAGGCCCCAATAATAATAATCACAAGAACACGCATCACATGGTCTATGATCATCCGTCTACATATCAAACATCACATGTATAAATCATCATTATGTAGGACTACTAGATAATAATAAAAATAATAATCAATTAAACTTTTTAATTAATTAATATTTTTTGAAATCAAGGACATATAAGGATTTTTCTAAACTTTGAGGGGGTATTTTGGTAATTTAGATAAAAGGATAGAATTAGAATTTTTTAAATTTATATAGGGCAAAACTATCTTTTTCCCTAAAAAAACCTAACCTTACTTCTCCCCTTCCTTGTTGCAACCGCTGCCAACCTACCGGCGGCGGCCCTTTGCGACGGGGTTGTTGCCCCTACCCACGGGCGCTGTGCTCGGGGGCGACGCCTCCCTTGTGGTTGGGCGCCCGCCCATGTGGGCGGTTCTGCCTACGGGGGCTGCTCCCACAACCGTCGCCCGTGCGGGCGGTTGCCCTTGCGATCGACGTTGCAAGCGGCGGCCGCCCCTACAAGCCACTCGCCATCCAGAGGTTCTAAATCTAGCATAGCCGACAATCCGAAGTGGTAGTCAACCTTACGAGAGCTATTGAGTGTCGATAAAGGATCATCGGCTTTCGGTGTCATTAGAAGAATATCCCATGTTTTTTTGCTTAGACAAATCCCTAGCCAGGGTCATTCGGATTGAAAGAAAAAAAATTCTCTAAGAGAATCCGATACGAGCGAGACTCGAGTAGAAACTACATGGGTCTAACAATCCCTTGCCCAATATATGGTCTCTAGGGCATTAGATGGATGATGTACTATAGATACATGGTAACTGAGGACATATAAATCCAAATGATTGGATTCCCCTGTATCGTCTAGGGATTATGGTGCAGTGGCCTAGCACACCCGTAGTCGATGAGTCAAGTGAATTATTATTGAGATAATAATTCACTGAGCCAGAAGGAATTCTGACATGTATGACTCACGGCCAGCTCGATATTGGGCCTAGAGGGTCACACACATATGGTAAGTGTTACGATGAGTAGAGGTTCGGATATGAGATATTCGTTAGAGCCCCTATCTTATTGGATATCGAATAAGCCCCTTAATTATTGGATCCTATGGATGAGATCCAATAAGAGTCAATAAGAGATTATTGGGTAAAGACCCACTAATTTAAGAGGCTTAAGTAGTTGGATTGAGATCCAATACCCAATATGGTAGGATCCATTAGAGTTAAGTTGACATGGAGCCTCTATAAATAGGAGGGAACAAAAGACCCATAGGCTAGAGGTTCTTTTTAGCTGTCTTCTATTCTCCTCTCTCTCTCCTCATATTTGGGGCGTGTGGATAGCAAGAAGGGGTAGCCCCATCTTGATTGCGTGGTGTGCGCGTGAAAGAGTTTTGGACAGCGATTTGAGGAGCATCTTCGCAGCCCCTACCATATGAATTACCATTAGAGCGGAGGATAGTTGACCTCCTTCATCCTCTCTCATAGATCTATAGGTTTTTAGGAATATATAATCTCCCTATGTAATTCTCTTATGTGTACGACGATGAAACCTTCTTTTTTATGAGAATTCTGGGATCTTATTTTTTTGTTCTTCTATTACGTATATGATGTTGCCATAGATTTTTCAATAATATTGTAGTGATTATCTAAGCTCAATAATAACAACTTACCCAAAAGAGAATATTCTACCCATACCATAGAATATATCATTGGATCCGATCTATTACCGAGGTCAATTACTATTCATCATTAATGTAGGGTTGGACACACCACCCTACATTAATCTTATTGTAGGTTGGCCATTAGTGAACAGCTGAAGCAGTTTCTTAATTTTTTTTTTATTTTTATACATGCGGCCTAGGACTGAGTTGGGTTTACTAAGAAGTCATTGATAATCACATCAACAAAAATGTATGGTTCTTTCCGTCTCACTTTTAAAGTTTTCTTTTTCTCCTTAGATTTCATGATTTCAAGAAATTTGATTCAACCCATTAATTTGTGCCCCTTTTTTCCTCGATAAATGATGTCTTTCTGCAAGAGATCTTTCAAAATCTTTCATTTTTGGCTTGTATTTTGTCTGCTTAAATTAGATAATCATGCCAGCGGAAACCTAATTTGGATTGTTAGGATACCAACTCTTCTCAATTGTATCCGAGCAATGGCAATTTGGGAAGTTAGTGAAGTCTTTAGGTAAAATGACACCCTTTTATTACTTTATTTTTTTTGCTTTTGTCTTGGGGATGATGATGCTGCAGTTGTTTTGTTGGTGAGTGGATGTTTTGACTAGTCAATATTCCAATACACTGTCTATTAATGAACACTTACTTTTTTGGGTGTTATATATATAATTCACCAATGATCCATAACACGGTCACAGAGTTCTTCAAGATTTCATGGAGGAGATGAATTTGCAGTTACACATCATTTTGGAGGTTCTTCCAGATCACTTCTATTTTTATTATGCTGTATTTTTAAATTTCATAACTAGTGATATTTGCTTTTTAAGATCCACATTCTTGCGATAGGAAAATAAAGGATTGGAAAGAAAAGATCAACACTAAAACACTTAATAGATTATTGCTATATCCAGATACTCCATTATCTTGAACCTTCGAAACCATATCAGCTGCTTGAGCAAATGATTTATGCTGCCTTCATAGCATCAATTGATATCCTTAATCAAAACATATATGATGGTTTAAACCTATCAAGAATAAAAAGATTAGTCTGCTTTACCTTAAGTTAGCATTAACTTTACATCCTTGTCAAGTATGTCGTTTGATAACCAAGATGATCAGAGTTATGGAGTCCAAACCCCTTGGTATATTTATAATAGACTATTTATTCTATATCCTTGGGATCACGAGACTCAATTAAAAAAAATTATTTTTCTATTATTCCTTTTGGGTAAAACTTCAAAACGTATCTCTATTCATTTGTGATAGTCATAAGTGCCCTACTAGCCAATCACATGAGTGATGACACTTGTGATATGATACATATTCTTTTTTATTATTATATTTTGATATTTTATCACTTAATATTTGTTGTTGCATATATGTATATATATTGTGATGTCCATGATCTGTGCAATGGGAATCGGATCATGATGAAATTACGATAATGAGACCGATTCACCTTTAAACACAGACCCTAAATAATCATAATCATAGATTACTCGAAAGGGACATCAAGATAACCAAACAGACTAGTGTGCTATATACTTGTCCATATGATGGAGACAGTTGATCTCATAATTGCTCATGTGGGAACACTAGGGCTGCTCATTAGAGAATGAGTTCACTAATTGATCCGCTCACGGAATGTTGGATGATTAATGATACATCATTATCAGACAATGATTTTATTGTCTCAATAGTGTACCCGGTCCTTAGACTTGAGATATCAAGGATGTCTTGTATGAGTACTCCACTCTTTGATACTGGACTTATAGGCTTGAAAGTTTCAAATCTAACACAATCGGTTATTGGGAGTGGCAGCCAACCTTACAATGACTATTGAGTGTCGATAGAGGTTCATCTACTCTCGATGTCATGAGAGGAATATCCCATGTATTCTTACTCATACAAATCCTTGGCCAAGGTCATTCGAATTGAGAGAGAAAGAGTTCTCTGGAAGAATTCGATTAGAGCGAGACTCGAGTAGAAACCGTATAAGTTTAACAATATCATGCCCGATATACGATATATGAAATATTAGATAGATGAGGGACTATAGGTATATAGTAATTAATGATAAATATGTCCAAAGGATTAAATTCCCCTATATCATCTAGGGATTGTGGCCTAGTATATCTGTAGTCGATATGTTGAGTGAACTATTATGAAGATAATAATTCATTGAGCCAGAATGAGTTCTAACATGTATGACTCATTGCCAACTCGATATTGAGCCTAAAGGGTCACACATATATGGTAGGCATTGCGACAAGTAGAGGTTTAGATATGAGATATCCATCGGAACCCCTATCTTATTGGATATCCAATAAGCCCTTGAATTATTGGATCCTATGGATGAGATCAAATAAGAGTCAATAAGAGATTATTAAATAGAGATCTACTAATATGAGATCCAATACCTAATATGGTAGGATCCATTACGGTTAAGTTGATAAGGAGCCTCTATAAATAGGAAGGAACTAAACAACCATAGGTTAGAGGTTTTTGGTTGCCACCTCTTATTCTCCTCTCCCCTTCTCCTTCCCAAATAGTAGGTGTAAAGTTTTGGGTAGCGATTTGAGGAGCATTATTGTAGCCCTGCTGTGTTGATTACCACTAGAGAGGAGGATGCTTGACCTCCTTCATCCTCTCCTACGGATCTACAAGGATTCATGGATATACAATCTCCCTAAGTAAAATATAATCTTTTATTCAGTTTTGTGGATTTTGCATACCAATCTTCGCACGACGACAAACACATTTTTAAAAAATTTACGATTTTTATTTTCTGTCCTTCCGCTGCGCATGTGATGTCGCCCCTAGATTTCCCTACAATATTGACCCCTAAATTTCTAAGGTCCATAGCTAATGAAATCAACAAACCCTTATTCATACATAAACCTTATTTACAGAAACTCTTCTGACTCGATGCCTAGAAAAATCACTCTTGCCCCCCGCCGCCCTCAAAACTAAAGTTGACCTTTCGTGTGCCCCATTTTTGCTGAAGAGATTAATTAAGGAGGTCATTCTAAAATCTAATCCAAACAAGGCTCCAAGAGTTCATGGATTTAATATTCACTCTTCTTTCTCTTGCTATCATTTTATAAGGCAACATGTTATAACTGCAATTAACGATTGCTTCATCTCAGGGAAGCTGCTCAAAAGAGGTAAATATCACCTTTCTCACTCTTGTCCCTAAGAAAAAGAATCCTCGATCCTACATAGATTTCAGGCCTCTTTCAGTTTGCAAAGTCATTTATCGTTTCATGTCTAAGATCCATTTCTAATAGGCTGGTTCGAGTATTTCAAGATATCATCGATGCAAACTAGCATACTTTCTTGAAAAGATGAGTAATTTATAGAAACGTAGATTTGTGTCACGAGATCATGTATAATTATCACCTCAGCAAAGGCTCTCCTAGAATGAGTTTGAAATTTGACCTCCGTAAGTGATTTAGTTCATTGGGACTTCCTCTTACGCCTTCTAAAGCTTCATGACTTTTTCTGCCGATTCATAATGTGGATCCAGACCTGCATTATAAACCTAATATTTATTATTATGTTAAACGAAGAAAATGTGAGATTCTATATAAAAGAAGCAAGGGCCTCACACAAAGCTGTCCTATGACCTCCTACTTTTTCTTGATTATCACCTACAACATATCTCAACATTTAAATCATGCTGAAAGTATTCGACTACACTAGCATTGTCAGATATCCTTAGTTGCTCATCTTATGTTGAATTGACTTGTGCCATGGAGTTGTTGGATTACTTTAGAGCACATTCATACTATTGCATGTTTTAGTTACGTTTTTAAATATGAGAATAGTATCTCTAGAGAGATGTTTGTGATGCTTCGTATACTTAAAAGTGCGGTGAAGATTGATAATTTACATATTATAATCATCTTTATTTTTAATATAATTTCTCTTTTATTCTGGTAAAAATTGAAAAAAAAAATGTTGATGATTCGATGATCAATTTAGTAAAGATCCTCTACAAGTACTAGTAATGGGTTGGATGACCCGTAGAAAGCTTTTCTTGCAATTGCACAGAAACCCCCATTTCTTCTTCACATCGATGGCTTTCTTTAATATTGCAGAAGCTCTTATCGAGTAATAGTCACAGGCCTTGCAGCTCGTTGATCAGGTGAACTTAATACATCAATGAGTACATATAATTATGCTGACAATCTTCATTTTTCCAGCAAATCATCTGCCCGACAAGGCTGAACTGATGATAGGTGGGTTACGACATCTTTGTGGTGTATTCTCGAGCACATAGATAAGCTATTAATTCTTTCAGATGCTCACTTTTTCTTCCCGGAGCTGACTATTTCGACTTTAATCTTCCCAAAATGAGTGCCGGTTGAGCGAGCATTTATTATGATCAGGTGCTTTTTCATTCACATTTTACATGCTGAAATAACATGTTTAATCTCTCAACTTGCATGGTGACAAGCTTAGCGTATTGCGAGCAAGCATTTTCTATTGCGTTTGATGCACTTGCTGTTGGTATCTTTCTTGGACTAATGCTGCAACAGCTGAGCCTGCTGGGTGGCTGATAAGTTGGCAGAATATGCCTGATCTTGAGTTGTCTGCCAAATGATATCCTATGCTTTACTACTACAGCAGGAGAGAATATTCTAGTGATGATGTTGGTTATGTTAAAGCTTTTGAAGAGGATTGGCACAAGTCAATTCACTGTGAGGAAGCCATAGCATCAACATCGAATTTGGTGAAAGTATCTGCAAAGGATGAACAGCTCGGTCGATAAACTGTCAAACGAGACAGAGGGCTTCTGGACATACCGCAACAGTGTCGTTTTCAGCTTCTATCGAGCTTCGTTTCAAGCCAAATTTTGTCCCATGAGACAAAGCTGACTTCAAGGTCCATTCAATGGTTTATGTTTCAAGGTCATTGACTAAGTGTGTCTAGTTCTTGAAATTTTCCTAGGTTTATACTATCTAATAATACAAGATATTGTCATCTTCTCGGATCTTTTTTTATTTGGAGAACAGCATTTTGACTTCTTATACGCTTTTCACTTTCATAATGACATGAGGTTAGATCATAAATACATTCTTAGTTTAAAGAAATGATGTAAATTAATTTTTGTAAGAGTCTCTTCTCCACATCGAAGAATAATAAATTAATGCTTCTGAGAGAAAATATGGAAGCATATTTTGAGATCAAAATCAATTTGGGACCTACAAGTGACGACTAGTAGGCCCCAAGAATCAAAACCCGTGGGGCCTATTTTGATTTGCCATCTAATAGAGACACAGACAGGAGGGCTACCAATCAAATTTTAGGCTGACCTAAACTCCACCTTTTTCTTCTCTCTCACAAAATAGAATCTAATACTTTTATTGGAAATAGAGATCATTAGATAAATTAGCAAACTCTAATGCATCAAAAACCCCCGCCCCCCCCCCCCCCTATTGTCACTCCCAATAAATTAGAGTTGTGTGTAGGGGAGGTGGTGGCAATGCCACTGCTGGGATCTTGAAGGAACTTGTTTCTTCCCATTCTAAAGCTCTATTTGGTACACCATTTCTCATTTGTTTTTGAGGGCTTAAGAGGGAGGAGAAAGGAAGGTAAACCAACCACGAGCTGCAGCATAAGTTCCCTTAATTTGTGGTGTTGGTGGCGAAGTTTCTTCTCCCATCTCATGGTGCCTAAAACATGTTGCATTTGTCCTTTGCATCTCTCTCTCTCTCTCTCAGAGAGGCTGTCGGTGGGTTCGCTTTAGCTTACAATCTCAGCTCATATAGAAAAGAGAATGGCCCATTTGGTGCACTTTCTTTCCTCAAGTCCTTGTTTTCGGAGACAAAGAAAAAGTCAAACAATGATGCAGAATGCTTTTGCTTGATTCTCTCCTCTTTTTTTTTTTTATTTGTTTCTTCTTGTTTGTTAAAAAAAACTTTTGAAATTAATAAAAATAATAATTGTTATCTTCTATTATTTCATAGAATAAAATTTGGATGGATAAAATAAAGAGAAACGTTTGTTAGTTCAGATGCATTCCACTCTTAAATGGTCAAATTAAAATATATAAAGAGTTTGTATAATTGAAATAAGAATGCTGTTATGTTTTAGGTAAATTTATTAAGAAAATATATATAATTATTTAAAAAGATTAAAAAAGATATTTTTATTTATAAATAATTAAATATAGTCTAAATTGACGGTAAAAGAAATGTCAGAAGATGATACAAACATGCTAAAGAACGTATATATGTTATAAATAAAATGTGTGAGACAATTAGTATCAATGGTACAAGAAAAAAAAAATTTAGATGACTTCACTAGAGATTATAAATAACGATTAAAATAATTCAAATCATGTTATTTAGTTGAAAATATATTAGCACAATGTAACTCTATTAATATTGTACATTACTTTATGTAACTCGATTCAAAATATTATTTGGATCTCGTCGGACGTATCTTGAAATATTCATTCTCCTTAGCCATATTTTTTCTTCCCACGTAAGCTTCATCTAATCTTATCTTTTAAGGGTTGTTACTCGATGAAAAGAGACGGCTTAATTATGATTTATTTGTGTTTAAAATAATTTTTATATTTTTAAAAATATAACATATAAAAATATAGCATATAAATTTCTCTCGTCTAGTGTAAGTTAACAAATGTTAGAATATGTTTATAACTCATAATAAATTATTAATATAATGACACATATAATTTAAGTTTTAAAATAATCTATTTTAGCCCATGTGATTTTAGTCATGCAGCACTTAAGCTGTTATTATTTTATTTATATCTAAAATAACTTCTATATTTTTAAAAATATAGTATATAAGCTCCTCCCATTCAATCTAAGTTAATAGACATTACAATCTGCTTACATGACATATTGATTCATAATAAATTATTAATATAATGATATATATAATTTAAATTTAAAAACTAGGTCTATCTTATTGAGGAAGAGGAAGTGATGGTGATCGTAGGGACAAACGAAGGCGAAGAGACAAAGATATGAGAGATCGAAGCTAAATATGAGAGAGAGTTAGACCACCACGTTATAGGCGCGATGAGTGGGGGCATAGGAGTGGATGAGATGAGAGATGGTGGGGATGAAGATGCCCAAAAGGAGGAAGAGGGACCAAGAGACCATTGTATATCTATCGTCGGACTGGTTGACGCACATCCACCTGAGGTAGAACTGAAAGCTCCTAAGCTTGTTGTTAGTGCAAGAGAGGCTGTATACATATAATGCCCTCTTGCTAGGTAACAGTGGCTTAATGCTGCTATTGGTGGTTGCTTCTACGATGTCATCTCCTCCCACCATTGATGGTGGCCTCAATTTTTTTAATTTAAATTATACATGTTATTATATTAATAATTTATTATGAGTCGACATGCCACGTAAACAGACTTTAACGTCTATTAACTCAAACTTGACAAAAGGGACTTATATGTTATATTTTCGAAAATATATGAGTTATTTTATATACGAGCAAAACTATAAAAATTTAAGTGGTTTATAACCAAAATTATAAGGGTTAAAATAGATTTTTTATAAACTTAAATTATATGTATCATTATATTAATAATTTATTATAAGTCAACATATTATGTTTTAAAAAAAATATAAGAATTATTTTAGATACAAGTAAATGTTAAAAATTTTAAAATATAAAAATTATTTTAGACACAAGTATTGTTAGGATCAAGAGCACTAAGAGAGGGGGGGTGAATTAGTGTAGTGGAAAATCTTCGTTGGTCTCTAGCCTTTTACAACACTTTTAAGCTCTCAAATACTCAGAATAAAAGCAAGCTTTCGGTGTTCTTTCATGCAGGAAAGGGTGGGGTTTATATAGGCCTCAATCGGTGTGAATTTGGAGCTCAAAAGTGCCATCTCCCGGATTTCTGGGGTCCTGGCGGTACCATCACCATAACTAGGCGGTACTACCGCCTATCAACTGTCACTGAGCGGTACTACCGCTTAGTTTGGGCGATACCACCGCTTGGCAGGGTGGTACCACCGCTGGTAGTAATAATTGCCGATGGTACCATCGCTTTATAGGGGCGGTTCAACCGCCCAGAACTCCTTGGAGACCAAGTCTCCTGGGCGGTGCCACTATCGAT